>JAVKPL010011834.1:0-53982 GCA_032173675.1 Gastrolobium villosum | reverse complement strand
AATGTTAGTAGAACTACAAAAATTGTAATGAAAGAAGCTAATTTCAAAATATAAAAATAGCCTCCATCTCTTTCATTGTCTTTCTCAATACTAATAATATTAATATCAATTGAGTTAATATTTATAGTTTAAAGTTTATAAAGTTACTTTAGATAATTTGAGTCTTTAATATTTTTACAGTGAATGTAGAAAAGTTATCTACCTTTCTTCCAAAATGAAGTCGTTTTGTTGGGAACTCGCTTCCCTCAAACTCGGCTAGGAAGCCTTTTGTACGGAAATCAATCAACAAGATCCGGATCTCGAATATCGGCAGTACCTCGGCCTGAATATCACCAGGTCGTACTGCGCAGCGGAAAAACAGAACAAATAAGAGAAAGAGAGAGAGAAGAACACAACCATATTTTAACTTGGGAAAACCTTCTCCAATGAAGAAGTAAAAACCCACGGGACCTAGTCCAGATTAAAAATCCACTATGAAATAATGGTTACAAGAATCAAATACACCAATGTGGTTGTTAACACAACCTCTCCAACAATGGTGATAATCAAACTACCCTAGAGATGTTTCTCACAAACACTCCCTAGAGATCTCTCAAATGTCAAGCATAAAGCATTGCTCAAACAATCAAATAATTTTCTCTCAAATTTTTCTCATCTCACATCATCATACTCAACCTCACACACATATGTTTATATAAGGGAGGGAGATGGATCACTCAAGGGATGTCTCCCTTGAGCCTTGCACCAAAAAATGGGGAGTTCCAACCACTTGGTACTTGTGCCAAGCATTAAGGAGGAACACTTTCCAACAAATCTCCCCCTCCAACTTCAATGCGTCGGCTTCAGCATCAACCCGGCTCCTTCACAACAGTCTTCAAATTTCCTTGCTGGAACCGGTTTTGTCATCATGTCGGACCAATTTTGGTCAGTGTGCACTTTGACGAGTTCGAGCTCTCCACCTTCCACCACATCCCGGATCCAGTGATACCTCACATCTATGTGCTTAGTGCGGGAGTGATAAGTTGAATTCTTCGCAAGATGGATTGCGCTTTGATTGTCATAACCCAGCTCGTACTTGTCTTGTTCATGGCCGAGTTCCGTGAGGAACTTCTTCATCCACAACATCTCTTTGCTTGCCTCAGTCGCGGCAATGTACTCAGCCTTATTTGTTGATAGTGCAACACATTTCTGAAGTCTTGATTGCCAAGAGACAACTCCTCCGGCAAATCTCATCATGTATCCCGTCGTCGACTTCCTCGAGTCGAAATCTCCCCCTAAATCAGAATTCGAGTAGCCTTGCAACTCGGCTTTGCCTTCTCCAAATCGGAGGCATAAGTTAGTCGTACCTCGGAGGTACTTGAAGATCCACTTCACTGCTTCCCAGTGCTCTTTGTCGGGGTTTGACAAATACCGGCTTACCATTCCAACAACATATGCCAAGTCGGGTCTAGTGCAAACCATTGCATACGTCAAGCTTCCGACGGCGGATTGATACGGAACCTTCAACATCTCATCTTTGTCATCATCAGATCTCGGACATTGCTTATGGTTCAGCTTTATGTGTCCGGCTAGGGGGGTGATCACTGATTTGGCTTTGTCCATGCTGATTCTCTTCAATATCTTCTCAATATACTTTTCTTGTCTCAGCCATAGTAGCTTCTTTTGTCTATCTCGGATAATCTTGATTACGAGGATCTGCTTTTCAGGGCCGAGGTCTTTCATTGCGAAGGACGAGCTTAACGCCTTCTTCAGGGCGGCTATCCTCGATTTGTCTTTCCCTACAATAAGCATGTCGTCAACATATAACAACAATATCAAAAAATCTCTGGCCTCATACCTCTTCACAAATACGCATTGGTCGGCTTCTGTCTTCTCAAACTTATGATCGGTCATAAACGATTCAAATTTCTTGTACCACTGCCGAGGTGCTTGCTTCAAGCCATAGAGGCTGTTCTTCAACCGACATACCAAGTCTTCTTGGTCTGGAGCTCGGAACCCCTCAGGTTGTTCCATATATATTTCATCTTCTAAATCATCATGAAGAAATGTCGTCTTCACGTCCATTTGTTCTACCTCGAGGTCCATCGAAGCTGCCATAGCTAACACGGTTCGGACCGAGGTCATTTTCACCACAGGAGGAAAAATCTCCTCAAAGTCTACTCATTTCTTCTGATTGCAGCCTTTCACTACAATCCGGGCTTTGTATCTCGGCTTCTGCCTGTTCTCTTCATTCTTAATCTTGTACACCCATTTATTTTTCAGAGTTCGTCTTCCTTCAGGCAACTCGGTCAGTTCATAAGTCTGATTCTCGTGCAGAGACTTCATCTCATCTTGCATTGCCTTTTCCCATTCTTCTTTCTCTGAGCTCATCACAGCCTCATCATAACTCTGAGGCTCACCATGTTCAGCTACAATGGTGTATTCATCAGATGAGTATCTTGTAGAGGGTCTTCTTTCTCGAGTTGGATATCTCGGTTGTTCTTCATCTTGAGAACCCGATTCATCATTCTCATCTCGGATCTCATCTTCAACTCGGACTTCATCATCAGCTTGTTGTTGATCAGCAATTTCTTCATTTTCTTGATTTTCTCCCCCTGCTTCAGCTCGGACAGGAGGGGTGGGTTCTTCACGTCTGACAGTAACTTAGACTTTGGGCTTCGAGATGTCACGAATGGTCTCATCTTCATGAAAGACCACATCTGGACTTCTCACGATCTTCTTATTGATTGGATCCCAAAGTCGGATCCCGAACTCACGGCTAGGCGAACCAAGATAAATGCATTCTTTTATCTTTGCATCAAGTTTTGCCCTTTCATCTTTAGGGATATGCACGAAGGCTAGACATCCAAACACCTTTAATTGATTATAGGCCGCTTTCCGACCTGTCCAGACTTCTTCTGGAATTTCTCCTTCAAGTGGCCGTGAAGGTGAGAGGTTGATCAAGTCAACCGCGGTTTTGACGGCTTCTCCCCAGAATGATTTCGGCAATCCGGAATTGGATAGCATACTTCGGACCTTCTCTTCAGTAGTCCTGTTCATCCTTTCAGCAAGTCCATTCAACTGTGGAGTTTTGGGGGGCGTCTTCTCAAGTCGGATCCCGGCCACTCTGCAATATGCATCAAAAGGGCCGCAACACTCCCCACCATTGTCAGATCGGACCACCTTCAATTTCTTGTCAGTCTCCCTTTCAACCATAGCATAGAATTCTTTAAAGGATTGGAGTACCTGGTCTTTAGACTTCAACAAATAAACCCACACTTTGCGGGAATGGTCATCAATAAATGAAACAAAATACTGAGCTCCTCCAAGAGATCTTTCTAACATAGAGAAAATATCAGTATGGACGAGGTCAAGAATATACCTACGTCTTCTGGGCTGATCCGGTTTCACGAAAGAAACCCGGTGCTGCTTTCCAGCTAGGCCATGCATGCAACTCTCCAACGCTTGGCCTTTCAACCCGGTCAGTAATCCTTTCTTGTGTAGGATCTGGAGCCCTTTCATGCTCGTGTTGCTGAGGCGCTTGTGTCATAGCTCCAAGCTCAGTTCATCTCTGACAGAATTGGCTTCTCCATCATTGATATTTCCTTGCATCACGTGCAAGGAGCCTTCCTTCTTACCTCGGGCCACGACCAAGTTTCCCTTGGCCAGCTTCCATCTACACTACCGAAGTCGCTCACTAACCCGGCATCGTCAAGTTTGCCTACAGAGATTTGGTTCAATCGCATGACAGGAACATGCCTTACATCTTTCAATACAAGTCGGCATCCGACATCCGTGGTCAAAGTTACATCACCGACACCAACAATCTTGCTGGTCACTTGATTTCCCATCTTTATAACTCCAAAATCACCACCTCGGTAAGAGGAGAAAAAACCTTTGTGAGGAGTAACGTGGAAGGAGGCACTGGAGTCAACAATCCAGGTGCAGTCATCATACGCAACATTCAAATAATTATCCTCACATAGGAGGAATATCTCGGCATCCGGGTTGGCAGCCACCGCAGTGGTGCTCTTGTCTTCCATCTTCTTGGGAGTAATCTGATCCGGCTTTACAGAGCCGTTCTTCTCATCATTCTGCAGGGTCTAGCAGTCCGGCTTCTTATGACCTGTCTTTCCACAGTAAAAACACTTCAACTTATATTTCAGCTTTGATCGACCTCTGGACTTTCCTCTTCTATCACGATCTCGACCTCGGCTCTTGCTTCTACCCCAGGAGTCGGATTTCCCTTTGCTCTCGGCAACGTTGGCCTCAGATGTGCTCGAAGTACCTCGTTCTTTTCTCCTGGATTCTTCGCCCAGGAGGCTGTCTGTCACGACATCCATCTTCAATTTTCCATCTGGAGTCGAATTATTCAAAGTCACCACCAGAGTATCCCAGCTTTCTGGCAGCGAGCTAAATAGCAGCAATGCCTACAATTCTTCATCAATTTTCGTATCAGCTTTTGACAGCTGATTCACAATACCTCTATAGGTGTTGAGGTGTTCTATCATGCTCATGTCGTCCTTGTATTCCAGCTTCACAAGTCGGCGAACCAGCAGTTACGAAAATAAAGGAATGGGTTAACAGAATCTAGATATATCACACATATATATGCTAAAAAATAAAAACAATCAATAATAATAAAGGATTGCTCCAAAACAAATAAGAATTCCAAGTAGTCAATTAAAAGATCTAAATATTGTCAATATCCAAAACATATTCCATTCCATTTCCATATTTAAATGTCAAAAAGAATTAATCAGAATCTTGAATTCCACCATCATCAAAATCTGCTTCAGCCTCACTGTCACTAGTATCTATATTGTACAATCATTCTGGCACATCTTCAAGTCCTTCAGTTTCTTTAATTTCCTTTCCCTTAGAGCATAAAGGCACAACAATGGAATTTGTTTGTTGTCTACTATAAACTAAAGGCTCAACAGCATTAGTTACACTTGCAATATCACCCCAAGTCAAGGTATCATCCTCAAATACAAGTTCATTCTCATTATGTTTCCCATCTCCACCCATATCTCCTACCATCCATTCATTGCTTTCATCAATACCATTTAGGAAAATGGGATCAATCAGATCACGATTGTCAAATCAATATTTAAGAGTTTGGTTATATTTAATATAAACCAAGTCCTGCAACTACTGATGCTCAAGTCTACTTCGCCTCTTGGAATGAATCTATTTGATAATTAGCAATATAAAATATTAGTTAGTTTCACAATCAGTTATGAAGCTCTATAAATAAAATCATTGATCATGTACTTACATGCTCAAAAACACTCCAATTGCAATCCCATTCCGAAGAGCTGTAAGTCAAACTCAATACTTTAATGACAATTTTTTCAGTGCTTTTGTTTCTGTTCCATACGTCCCCCACCATTGAATTGTAATACAAAATATAATAACTCAATAATATGACTAGTTAAATAAATCGTAATAATTAAATCTTAAGGGGATCAAATACTTATGAGGAGACACTTTATCCCTTTGTCTTTTGGCTGAGTCCATGCCAAAGAGACCCAAAGCTTTCTTATATAGCTCCAATTCATTCATAACCTGGCCTATCTCATCCGCACTTGCAGTTAGCCTCTCAAAGCATTTTAAATAACCATTAACCACTTCTAAATCATCATCTAGCCTTAGATTAGAATAAAAAATTGAGAGTTAAGATAATGTCAAACTGCATGAAAAGGATGATGAAATTGACAATCCCGTCATCTATCAATAATAGCTAAAATATCTCTATATGTATCTTCATCTTCGACACTTTCCGACACTCCGACACTCGTTGCTGAGACTCAAAAAGGGGTTCAAAGGTTGCGTTACGTTGCGTTTTTAGTTCCAAATATTAGATTCGTTGGATTACGATTACCATTTTCTTGAGTTTAATATAAATATTTGTTATAGATTATATTTATTTTCAAAATTGATGGGTATTACAAGTTTAGCTTCATCCTTTTGTTAAATTATTGAATATTAAATATAATATACATTACATAGATTAAAAATATTATTTAATATAAACAACTGTCCCAACGTGTCGAAATCTAACTTTTTTAGAATTAACGTGTCGGAGTGTCGTGTCATATCGTGTCAAGTCGGTGTCGGTGCAATATAGTTATCAATAAGTCTGGACTACCCTAGAGTTCCTTCTCTTGAATTCTAGAGAGATGATCTGCGACTAAGTTCTCTAAATTTTTATCTTTTATCTCAAGCCTAAACTCATGTAAGAGAAGCATCCAACAAAGGAGTCTAGGCTCGCATCTTGCTTCGCTAGGAGATATTTCAGTGCAGCATGGTCAGTAAACACAATGGCTTTAGGCCGTAAAAGGTAAGATCAGAACTTATCCAATGCATACACCACAACTAGCATTTATTTTTCAGTAGTGGAATAATTTATTTGAGCTTCATTAAGCACCTTGCTAGCATAATAAATTACATGCAGCAACTGATTCTTCCTCTGACCTAGAGTCGTTCCTATGGCGTAATCACTGGCATTGCACATGAGCTCGAAAGGAAGCGTCCAGTCAGGTGCAGTAGTGAGTTTCTCTATCAACACATTGAAAGCTTGCAAACACTTTGGCGACTTGCAAGAAAGAGTAATATTATATGCTTAATTTCAGTCTCATGAATGTGTTTGTGCTTAAATAATAATGGTTCATTGACATAGTGCACAATAGATGTATAAAGACTTTGTTTGTTGCTATATAGTGTGATCCCATGTTTGTGTTGCATATTGTTGAGACTATTTGGTTGTTCTTGATTGTACATTGGTGTGAATTTATATTTGTGCTAGGAATAATGGTGTTATCCTAGAAAATAAGGGATTCCAATTACTAAAAATATTTTTGACATAAAACAGATTGCAATTGTCAAATTGTGTGACTGTTGGGGTATCTGTGTATACCGAGTCTTTGGATAAGGATTTTGGCACTACAGGAAAGCTTTCGTTTCCTCGGTTTTACCCATTGATAGTTTCACCGTACTTCATGGAAGAATGGTTTATATGCATGATGTGTTTTTTCTGAAAATATATGTCTATTACTTGAAGAATATTTGACATGCTGTTATGTTATTTTGTGAGTGCAAATGCAATATATTATGTATGTGGGGTGTTCCACCCTAGATGGTAATCCCTGAGTATGTGGGCCACATACAAGAAGGTAACTCCGTGGGTAAGGTACAGGGGAAGAGCCTTGTACTGTGGGTTGCAGACGTACGTAATTCATACCTTTATTCTCTATTCAGTAGGATGCATACACATATGACATGGACATATGCCACATTGCACAGATATTTGTTGTTATCATTTTTGAACTTATATTGCACATGTAAGTGAGATTAGGGTGGAGAGATCCTTGAGGACCCACGCCTTATTGAGATTTTTGTTAAAGATCTCACCCCGTGTGGGGCACATTTCAGGTACAGGAACTTCTGAGGCTGAGACCTCTAGTGGCAGGAGGCCGGAGTTGAGTTGAGATGATGCATGCACCTTGTCATTTTATTTGGATATGATTTCTACCTTGTTGTTCTATCTTTATGGTTATTGTACCTGAGACATGATTTGACTATGTTGCCTTATTTGGTGAGCATGGGGGTTGTCCATGCCAAGTATGTAATAAGCTGTGTTTATTTCATACTTGAGTTGTATAAGCTGTATCATGTACATCAATAGTAAAATAACATAGCAATATAATACATATTCTGTTATGTTCTAATAGTATGAAACTTCCAAGAGAGATCCACTAGGACTATGTCTTTTTGGTATTTCCTTGCAAAGTTCCAATTAAGGCTATACTCTTAGGAAATACTCCACAAGGAGTCCCTCATGGGGTTGTTCTCCAAGGGAAGTCCATACGTACCATCCATTTCCAACAGATATCTCGGATACACCTCTTCGATATTTACCTTACAAAGTTCTACTTAAGGCTATACTCTTAGGTAAATACTCCACAAGGAGTCCCTCAAGGGTTTGTGCTCTAGGGGAAATAGATGTCTACATACATACATTTCTACTAGCCAAAGAATTCTCATAAACACACATCCATATCTATTAACTGATAATGCATCATACCATGTCTAATACTATCACGAACAACATATGATCGAATCTATTACTCCAATTGGATATAGTGGAACACACAAGGAGATTGACCCTAAGGTCCAGAAGTTTACCTCTTTTGCAGACTTCTTTAGCTTGCCCTTTACTACTTCAAGAGCCACAATCACAATCAACCACAACAAAGGAACCTATGGAAACATGTGGCAAGGTGATTAATACATCATACAACACATCAATATCAAGTTAATTGGCTAGACATCCTTTATATTATCATGAAACACAACTTCCCCTCTTTGTCAAATCTTCAAGAATCTAGGTCTTGAACAAATGTTGGGCCCAATGGATACTCCTTAACCACCAAGTCATGAAGCACAACACTATACCATCAAACAACACCAAACACACTATCACAATCCGTCAAAATCCCACTCTAAACAGAATTTTCGAAATTCTACTCACACGTTCATGAATAATTTTTTCAAAAGTGATTCAGATGGTGGTTTCTTAATTTTTCCTTTATCAAGAGCCGATCCTAAGCATACTTTACAAAGGAAGTTATACCATTTCATCATCCAATCACTCAACATCAAGATTTTAGATAACATCTTTTTTGTAATAGTCAAATATATTTTTGTAAAAGCTCTCAATATAAAAAGAGTTTTTTTAATGCATAAAAAACAAAAAACAAAAAAACTAGAAGCTCTTTTAAAGAGTTTTTTTTTGGTTAAATAATTTATTTTTATCTTGAGTTTTAAAATAATTTTTAAATTAAAAAATTTATATAATTATCAAATAATTTTTTTATTTTTATTTTTTAACCCTTATTTTTAACTTTAATTTTAAAAAAATAATTTTGACTTAAGACCCTATCGACAGTAAATACCTATTCCTCACTCCTTCGTGTTAGTATAATTTTCGGTCTAGCCAGTCGGTCGAAGTAACATATAATTTGGTTCAGAAGAGTTGTTGGAGAAAATAATCATACTAATTTTATTAAAAAAAAAAATAAAAAAATTGCTCCATGATCTAACCCTGTTGACAGTGGGCTAATTTTTGTCTTTTATTTTAATTTAGTAAATAGGACGTAGATCATAAGACCTTAATGCCTTATAGGCTTTTTGTCTTCGTAAACTTTTAAATCTTGACGACAATATTTACAAGGTGAAATGGGAATGAGAATTTCTTTTTCTAACTCACAACATTAGAAAAATCATACTTAAACACTCTACATTTCCCCAATATTTAGCAAATCTTATGTTTCCTCTCATCGATAAGTTCAATTTTCGTGGGTATAAGAACTCAAATACAAAATTCCACAAACCTACATGTTATTAACTGAAATTATATATTAGAAATTCAGGACGGGCCAGAATACTCGTGTGAATATGAATATGAATATGAATATGTCCGTTAACAATGGCCATGAGCATTTTGCATCACTTATCTTCTTTTTGCCTCGGAATAGCTGGTTTCCATAATAGGTTGTCATGTAAAGTGGAGGATCCTCTTGAATTTTCTGCACCTGTTTTATTGCTAGGAACCTTGATCATATCTGTGAGTGCATCTGTAGTAGTTCCTGCAAATTGTGTTGACAAAACATACCCAATTAGGCTCATAAGAGATATTGAGAGATCAAGAAGAAACAGAGGAATCAATTAATATATAGAGGGAGGATATTTTTACTACCAAAATTTTCTACTATTAACTCATCATCTATCTAATCACCATTGGGTCAAAGAGAGCGAATACTAAATTTTTTTTGGAAAAAAAAAAAAAAAAAAACAGAGAAAGTGTTGATCCAATGGTGATTATATAGGTAGTGAGTTGGTAGTAGAAAATTTTAGTAATAAGAATATCCATCATCTAATATATATATATATATATATATATATATATATATATATATATATATATATATATATATATATATACCTTGGCTCAACTCTGTCATAGAAGGTCTATCTTCCCCAGATAATTTAGGTTTCTTCTCTCCAATGCTCCCATCCGCTTGAGATTCTAGCAAGTAAAATGCAATTCAACATATTAATACATAAAATACACACTCTTTCATTTCCAGTTCAGTAAGCACAAGACAACACTAACTATTTCTTTGCAAGTGTGAAACATTTAAATATCATATAACAAGATTACCTGAATTAATCGCGTTAAGAACTAAGTGCAGTATTGGTAGCAGGCCCCAATTAAAAGGCCTCGTTATCAAGAATAAGAGTGGGAATAGGGGATTAGGACCCAATTCAGTTAATAATAATAACTGCCACACACACGGTTAATGGAATAACAATTATAATTAGCAATAAAAATGGACCAACAATGAGCTGGGTGCCAGCCTAGACAACGGTTGGAATGAGAATGAAACTATGACAGAGTTGAAACGCCCCAATTTTGCAAGCCCACAATGAACCTTACCATATAAAAGGCTGAACCAGAAAATTTTTTAGGGGGAGCGAGGAATTGCAAGCTATATTTTTATTTTTATTTTTTTTAAGTGATGACAATTTAGATGACCAAGAAAAATAGAAATTATGCTCATAACTAAAGGTTTTTATAAGTTTTGAGGGAGCAATAACTAATTATATGACTTAAAAAATAGTAGTCTTAAAATCAAAAGGCTTGTATAAACTTGAAACGGAGCTGAGTTGGAAGCAAGGGAGCTGAGTAAGTGAAAAGGAAAGAGCCTCGGTCTGATCCCCACATTCCACCTGCATTCCGGATTAGTCCCATAGCCACCTCAAAGAGTTGAAGCTTGTGGGGATACTGGGGGAGCCAACTTATAACACCACATAGTTTTGAAACACTTAACTATAGTTAAAATAAGGATTAAAGGTAGGATTAGTGAAAATACTAAGTTTTGAGTCAAAATACGTAAAAAGGGTAAGACGGTAAATTGACAAACACGTAACCCTAAACAGTAAACTGTTAGCGGAAGGTCTCAAATGGGAAAACTAACCTTGAAAATGGATTCAGAACGAAAAATTGAGTGGTTAGTCAATTTTTTAGAAATTTGATGAATAATAATTTTACCGGGTAAAAATACAGCGGTACAGTTGCACTGAAAAACGTGCCAAGTAAAATTTAAGCTCTAGGTTGGAAAATAAGTTGGAACAGGTACATAGGACTAAGAATTATAATTATTGATGAAATTTGATTAAAATTAGGATTTTTGGGGAAACGTGCCAACAATGCACATATAAGCTTAAAACTGTGATTCCACCGAACGATCGGAAAACTCCGGACTCATCTGCTCAAGGCCAATTAAAGGACTTTGGTTTAATGTTAAATATTGGAGTTTATAAATAGTTTGGGAATTATTTGGAGATTGGTGGTTTAAGTGGGAGATTTGGAATAATTTGAATTGAGTGAGGTGTCAACTGCGACCCATCTACTTAAGTGACTTATGCCACTTTTACATAACACTATTCAAGCTCCATCTTCTCTCCTCCTTCTTGAGCAAATCCGCAGCCGTTGGAGTGGAAGAGAGCAAATCTTCATCCTTTGGTTTCATCATCATTTCCTCACCAAAATCAACAAGTCTAATATGAAATTTTAAGTAAACAACCTTCCAAACACAACCCACACCTCCATTCCTCTTGAAACTCTCTAGATTTCAAGAAAAACCCTATCCATTCCCATGAATATTTGGAGAAATTTGGTGTTCTTGGAGTTGTTTCCTTGTGATATTGCTTGGGTATTACTTGGAGGAGTTTTAGGCCTTGATTATTGGTAAGTTTCACCACTTGTTGTTGGTTAATTCTTGAGATTGAATTTCATGACCTAAAGCATGTGTTTTTGGATAGATGTAGTTGGGGACCTCAAATTGAAATTGTGTATTAGATAAATATGACTTAAAATGATGTTTTATGATGATTAAACTCATAAGAATTATTGAGGAAAAATTGGTAACTTAGAGAATTTTGGATGATGATCTTGAGATTTTGTGAAATTGAGTTGTGGATTAGTTGTAGCAGTTAATTATATGATGTATGGTGTATTTGAGGTATGAAAATGAATTGAAAATCCTTTAGTTTCCATGGTGGTAGGATTCAGCCATTTGAAGGAAATTAGAGAAGGATGACTCAAAAATTGTATAATTGGAATTGTGATGATTTGGATCAAGTTTAAGTAGGTTGTATGTGTGTGTAATGCATATGAATTGAGAGCAAGATCATTGGATGTCTCCAGGTACATGTTTCGGCCTTAATGAGAAAGTTTGGGAAAAATGATGTTGAATTATGATTAAATGAAATTGTGGACTTGAAATGGTGTTGTGATAGGCTAAACAAACCATAGGAATGTTAAAAAGAAATTAATAAAATTAAATATGTAAAACGGCCTAAAGGGCCGAAATGGTTAAGTGTGGGAGGGGATTATTGCCTTGTGTTTTGACTTGTGTAACAAGTTAGTTGATGATCATACGTAGTGATCGTTGTAGGTTGCCTCTCACGCAATTGACTCTTGAGGATTGAAGCTTGGTGAATTGCCTTTGGTCCTTGACCAAAAGGATTTTGGTAAGTTATTAAGTCTCATTTGCATGATTGTTCGAATGACCAATTGAGTGGTCTTTATGGTACTAATGAACATGGAAATGACATTTTGTGTAGGCATTTCTTGGTTGGAGTAAGTACGAGGTAACTTGTATTTGAAGCTACCTAGCTTGGGAACTTCAAGAAGGTAATCTCTTGGTACTGGGATTAATCCCCGTGTGTGCTCCACCATGCCTATTGGGGTAGTGGTTGGAAGTTGTTTGTGTGATAGTGTAATTATATCATGTTCATGCATTTGTGAATGTTGTGTACATAGAGTCTACCGTATCTCTGGCAAGTAGATAGTTGTTATAACGCGTTGGGGACTTCCACTGGAGAGGCCTCTGTAGGGAGTTTCAGTTGGCCTGGAGCCATGGAGATGTTATCCGTTGAGGAGCACTCTAGGAATGTGTAACATCCCGAGCACTGACGAGGGCGGGGAGTGATCGCCGGTGCAAAGAGGCACGAACAAGGAGCGGCTCCTGACAGGCTTCCAGTGTGGGGTCACATGCATGGATGAATCGAATCGACACCCGAAAGAGAGGGATTCCAAAGACTGTACAGATGTGAGACTGCACGGTTTGGAATAGCTTGTAAGAATTAATTGATACTACCTATACTAACAAGATGCATCTACTTTTCGGTAGCCCGGAACGGAAGAACTCCATAGTTAAGCGTGCTTGACTTGGAGCAATTCTGGGATGGGTGACCACTTGAGAAGTTTTCCCAGGAAGTGTGCGAGTGAGGAAAAAGCACACTGAAAAGTCTCGTGTTAGTATGTGGGGATAGTCATTAATTCTTAAAGCGGCCAGACGTTACAAGTGATATCAGAGTAGGGCCTCTCTTCCAGTACAGTGTGGTTCGAGGACGAACCAAGCGGAAGCTGGTAGGCATGTAACATCCCGAGTACTGACGAGGGCGGGGAGTGATCGCCGGTGCAAAGAGGCACGGACAAGGAGCGGCTCCTGACAGGCTTCCAGTGTGGGGTTACATGCATGGATGAATCGAATCGACACCCGAAAGAGGGGGATTCCAAAGACTGTACAGATGTGAGACTGCACAGTTTGGGATAATTTATAAGAATTAATTAGTACTACCTATACTAACAAGATGCATCTACTTTTCGGTAGCCCAGAACGGAAGAACTCCATAGTAAGCGTGCTTGACTTGGAGCAATTCTGGGATCGGTGACCTCCTGGGAAGTTTTCCCAGGAAGTGTGCGACTGAGGAAAAAGCACACTGAAAAGTCTCGTGTTAGTGTGTGGGGATAGTCATTGATTCTTGAAGCGGCCAGGCGTTACAAGTGGTATCAGAGCAGGGCCTCTTGTAAGAACCCGCACCGCTAATTAAGGTAAATAATGATTTAATTGTGTTAATTAGGAAATAATTTCATAATTGACCCTAATAATTATTATGAGGCTTTAATAATTATAATTAGTGGGTAAGAATGCTGAAAGTAGCTTTTCGGAAGAAAAGTGCAGATACCAGTTTTGCTAGTCGGTATAAATGCGTACCGAAAAAGTATCCCGGAAAATTATAATAAGTGCATGATAATTACTAGAATAATATATAGGACTTGTAAAACAAGTTTCAAGTCAAAATAATGAGATATGATGCCAGAACTGATACTGGCTATGGAAAAGCGCCTACCGGAAAGGTGCTCAGAAAAATAATATAAAAATATGATAATTCTTTTAAAATTGAGTAGGTTAAGATTCCAAAGTTTGGGATCAAAATGCTAAGCGTAGCAATTAAAGCTAATTCTGTGTGTTTTAATGTTTTGGCTTTATATTGACCCTTTAAGGCACAAAACCCTAGATAACTAACCTACCCTACGTGAGAGGAGTGTGGTGGCTGAGCAGCTTGTGCTCTCCCTCTTGTAAGAACCCGCACCGCTAATTAAGGTAAATAATGATTTAATTGTGTTAATTAGGAAATAATTTCATAATTGACCCTAATAATTATTATGAGGCTTTAATAATTATAATTAGTGGGTAAGAATGCTGAAAGTAGCTTTTCGGAAGAAAAGTGCAGATACCGGTTTTGCTAGTCGGTATAAATGCGTACCGAAAAAGTATCCCGGAAAATTATAATAAGTGTATGAATATTCCTAGAATAATATATAGGACTTGTAAAACAAGTTTCAAGTCAAAATAATGAGATATGATGCCAGAACTTATACTGGCTATGGAAAAGCGCGTACCGGAAAGGTGCTCAGAAAAATAATATAAAAATATGATAATTCTTTTAAAATTGAGTAGGTTAAGATTCCAAAGTTTGGGATCAAAATGCTAAGCGTAGCAATTAAAGCTAATTCTGCGTGTTTTAATGTTTTGGCTTTATATTGACCCTTTAAGGCACAAAACCCTAGATAACTAACCTACCCTACGTTAGAGGAGTGTGGTGGCTGAGCAGCTTGTGCTCTCCTTCTTGTTTCTTCACCATTTTGGAGGCCAAGTGTCTTTTTTACTTGGTTTCTTCTTCTCCAAACACTTGTGGTGAGTGAGAGTGAGCATTAGGAGGGTGTTGGTGGCCTTGCTTCTGAGTGTTGGGGCTGTGTTGAGGTTGCTTAAGGGGCTGAGTTGGTGGGTTGTAGTGTTGGAGCCTTCTTCTTGGCTTGTGAGATTCAAAGTGTCAACCTTTGTGTAGAAAGGACCACTTTGTTGTGCATTTTCGTGCACCTTCAAAGTCAGTGCTGTGAGGAGCCTTTGGTGAGCTCCAATAGCACTTCTTCCTCTGTTTTGAGCTTTGGTAAGTTGCACAAACCTTTGATCATGAGTTTTTGTTGCTTAAAGGTGAAGTCTTTGCATGTAAATGGGTTAAGTAAGTAACCAAATAGAATGTTAACCTAAGTGGGTCTAAAAATGCATGCTTTAACGTGTTGAAGTGTTAAAAATGGAACCTTGGAATGATATCTTCACGAAATGCAGAAACTGCATTCTGTCGTGAAATATCCGGATATTTGTCGAACAGATATCCGGATATTGATATCCAGATATGGTATCCGGATATTGATATCCGGATATGGGTCCTTGATATCCGGATATTGTATATCCGGATATGGTCAATGAGATATCCGGATATTGCATATCCGGATATGCCACGAGGAATATCCGGATATTCTGGGATTTCGAAGAACAGTAGCTTTTCTGTGCAAACAGTAGGCTATTGGGGGTTTGTGGACCCTAGAATAAGGAAGTTGGACTTCTGTAATTAATGAACTAAGTCAGAATCAAGTGATTAAGGGCTTATGGCTTTGTATGGAGCCATAAGACGTAAAACGTAAAGGAAAGGCGTTGTCTTTAAGTTGTATGCTTGAGATGCATGATTATTGATATAGTATTGGTCCATAACAGATTGTGATTCTGCGGTGTTTGGACTTTGAGCTGTGGACTCTTGGCTTCTGGTGTTAGCTTGCAAGGTAAGCTTTCGTGTCCTCGGTTTAGCCATGTTATGGTTCCACCATGTTCCATGGGGATATGGTATATGCATGTTGTGTTACATGCTTTTGAACATATGAAATGTTGATTGAACTTTACATGTAATGGCTTTTAATATGCATGTGTTGTTCCATCTTGACGGTAAGCCTGAGTATGTGGCGTCATACAATACGGTGATCCGGGGTGGATGCAAGTGGCTTCTTGCACTATATGTAGGAGATAGACGTATTCCTGCATTTCTCTGGCCAGTAGAATAGTATTGACACACATGACATGATTATCTGCTGCATTGCATTGCTTTAGAACTAATGATGATGAACTGCTTTTAAACTTATATTGCACATGTAAGTGAGCTTGGGGTGGAAGATCCTTGAGGACCCCTTGGCTTACTGAGATTTCTTGTTTATAGATCTCACCCCTCGTTTGTGGAATGCTTATTTCAGGTTCAGTTAGTATGGGGGCTGATGTCTCTGGTGGCAAGAGGCCAGAGCATGACTGATGCTCATTGTTATGACTGCTTTGATGATAGCATGGTTGGATTGGATGCTGTTTTGTTTTCTGCACCTTTATTATTGCGCTTTGATGTTGAGACTGAGGTTGGGCTATGCTGCCTCATTTGTGTGAGCATGGGGTTTGTCCATGTCAATTTATGTTAGCACGTTGATCTGAGTTGTATGAACTGATTAGTTGGTCTGGTCTACGTGTTGTAGTTCCATGACTAGAGACTTATACTTATGTTATTTACTTAATGAGGTATTTCAGTTAGCTGTTTTATTGCAATTACATACAGGCAATGTTTTTATTAACTGTTAATAAGCAAGTTGGTAATGATAATGGCATCATAATTGAACAGAAAAAGATATTCCGCATTTTAATTAAGCGTAGCTTAATACGATAGTATGATAACATTACCGGATATATACGGGGTGTTACACCTCTCTTCCAGTACGGTGTGGTTCGAGGACGAACCAATCGGAAGCTGGTGGGCATGTAACATCCCGAGCACTGACGAGGGCGGGGAGTGATCGCCGGTGCAAAGAGGTACGGGCAAGGAGCGGCTCCTGACAGGCTTCCAGTGTGGGGTTACATGCATGGATGAATCGAATCGACACCTGAAAGAGAGAGATTCCAAAGACTGTACAGATGTGAGACTGCACGGTTTGGAATAGCTTATAAGAATTAATTGGTACTACCTATACTAACAAGATGCATCTTCTTTTCGGTAGCCCGGAACGGAAGAACTCCACAGTTAAGCGTGTTTGACTTGGCGCAATTCTGGGATGGGTGACCTCCTGAGAAGTTTTCCCAGGAAGTGTGCGAGTGAGGAAAAAGCACACTGAAAAGTCTCGTATTAGTATGTTGGGATAGTCGTTGATTCTTGAAGCGGTCGGGCATTACAGAATGTCTCGAGAATTATGGTTGAGGGCGCCTTGAATAATGTTCCGAGAACACATTCTTGGATGAGAGCTCGTATGCTATAAGTATGAGGCCAGTGGGCCGGATGGGTGCATGGTTTTGGCTTAGACCATTCCTGCTCCATCATATGTCTTTTTATTTCTCTTTATTCCCCTATATCTCTAAATCCCTCTTTATATCCCTATCTCTCTCTTTCTATCTCTTTCTACTTCTTTCTCTCTATCTCTATGGTTATGACGCATTATTGTATTTTACATCTGAGTGAGCCATTAGATGGAGCGATCCTCCAGAATCTTTGGATTACGGAGATATATTCGTATATCTCACCCCGCGTTTGGGGATATATTTCATGTGGTTGTAGCGGTTCGAGAGTCTTGGGCAAGAGGCCCACGGGTTGAGGACATGTTGAGTATATGGAGAGCATGGCATATTATGCCATTTAGCATTTTGGGTTGTACTTGATAGGCTAGACTTAGTGCATGAACATTTGGGTTGCATGAGTTTTGTATTCCATGCTTTTGTTGTTCATGTAGTATTATTTTGGCTAAGTTTAGCATTGATGTATTTATTTGTAGTTATATTTGGAGAATTGTAATTAAAACATTATGGATCTTGTGTAATTATAAAGTATGTATATGATAAAAGGGAAATAGGCCTATTCTAGGTTATGATTTATATTCCAATTGTTATGAATGCATGAAATTGAATCAAATGATTGAAATTTGAGAGCAATTGGTCTAGTAAGTTGTCCAGAATTTTAAAAATGGTGAAGGAGATTTGGTGCTCTGTTTTGGGTTGGCAGACAGTTTTGATTGTCCAACTTCAAACGATTATAACCGGAGCTAAAGAACTCCAATTGAAGCATGTGATACATTGTTGGAAAGGAAACATACTAAAAGATAGGTAATTAATGATAAGTAGGTTGCGCACAATGACCAGAAAATAGAGGCATGTCCAGTTATAGGAAAACTGTAAAAATGAGATTTATGCTAAGTGGGTTTATAGGAACCCCTTAGTAACTTAAAATAAGTAATGTATGATAGTTAAACATGTATTTCCTTCTCGACGGGTGTGAGTGCAAATGACGTGACAGTCTTTGTTTAGCCATGCCCGTATCCAAGTTAGCAAGTGAGACTCACGGGTTGCATCTCCATTACCGGAGAGCAGAGTTACTGCAGATGCTGAGTCACTTTCCAGAAAACTTGTTTCCAGCCTTGATGCCATGCGCATTCTAAACCTTTTAGGATACCCCAAAATTCAGCCACGAGAGGTAAACAAGTACCTATGTTCTATGTAAATCCCCCCAGCCTACCACGAGATGAGTTGCATAGTAGTCCACCACAAGCAGCTTGACCAGGACATCCCTTAGCTGCTCTGTCACAGCTCTCCTACCTTATCGGACTTCTAAGAAGAATCAATTCTAATGTGGCAAACGGAATTATAAAATTATGAAACATAAGTTTTTTGGAATTGGATCAAGAATCCCAATTTTTTGAATACGAGTAAAGTATCCAGGGATAAATATATTGAAAGTTGATTTCTTTTCTAATCGTAACTAAATCTTCCATTTTTTATTTTTTTGTATAGTAGAGATTGAAGCAAAATAGCTATTAAGCGATTCTTTTAGTTTACTTGAAACATTGACATTTTTATTTAGCTCGACGGAATTTTTTTCTTAAGTGGTACACATGATGCTTTCCATTTGTTCTTAGCCCCTAGGTACTGGGTTCGAATCATGTGGGATGTGAAAGAATTCCCTTTCAGGGGTGGGTTGAGCTATACTACCAGTCAAAAAGCCAAGTGCCCGGAGTCCATTCCGATAAGGTAGGAGGCTGTGACTATAAAACGACGCTTTATTATATTCTCGTATCATCATTTTCATACTTTTAGACCTGATCAAATTCAATAAATAGTGGTGGAAACATAAAAATAAAAAGCATGATATTGCCTTATTATATAACAGGCAGAAATTGCAGAAAAAAGCAGAGTTGTAGTACCTTGGAAAAACATCAATATATCCCTGGAAGCAGCTTTTGATTCCATTTTTCCACTTTTCAATTTTACCCTGAGATCATCACATTTCCAAAATAGTTTCCTTCATCTTGGGTCTTTACTACCATGAAAGATCCTACTAACATTATCAAGTTCCCTCATTAAGGCCTCTCCATCCTATGATGGTGCACAATTTAGGAAGACATCTTTAACCCAACCCCACATTTCTGAAGTCCTCTTGCATGCTGGACACCTAGAAACCATTTCACTTGGTCCTTCTCCGCTTTTCAAAGAAGGGCCCATGCAAACGAGATGCTCACAGGTTATGGCACAATCTGTGTGAGTCCAGTGAGAACACCAATTACATCCAATCCAGCAGCATGTATTCACTTCAAAGTCAAACTTGCTGCAGATTACACACATGCAAAGATTGCAGAAACCATTACTGTTTGTGCATATTTCACAGGTACAATCACCAGCTGGAAGCTGGTTTTGACATGCTATGTTTCTGCATCTCTTATACCCAAAGATCTCAATCAGGGAAGTTTGTGATAGACTGATGCTGGGATGCAAATATCCCTGAATTCCAGTATTCATTGCAACAAGGATTTCAAGCTGCACACGATGTGCTCTAATCAGTGTCTTGGCAGTTAAATCAGTTCTACTCTGAACAAACTTCTGCAAAAGAAAAAATCCCTCTCTATACTGTGAAACATTTCCACCCTCAAGGATAACTCGAAGTCCATTCTTCAGCTCTTCCAGAAATTCCTCAGGCAGACTATGTATTTTTTCACAGATTATATCAACACTTTCTCTTGCAATGTCCCGAAGAGTAATTTTGTCCACACTAGAAACACGATGAATAACTGACTGCTCAAGGCAATTAGTCTCAGCTTTCCCATTCTCCATCTTTTTTGCTGCGGCTGCATCAGTTGTAGCCCAAGTTTCTTGAGAACTGACACTTTTGGTGGGAGATTCATGGAGATTGTCAAAATTTGATCTAGGTTCCTCAGGAGAGAGGCGAGGATCTGAAGAAACTAGAGATAGTGTAAAGAACCTTAGGATACACCACCCCAAAAGCTAGCTCAAAGGGTGGGAGTGCCCAAGGTCTTATGAACTCCACATTAGTTGTACATACAACCAATGTGGGACTATATATCTCAACACGCCCCCTCACACGAGAGCCCATTGGGCTTGAAGAGTGGATGATGCAACAGGCCCAACCTACCTGTGCTAAGAGAGTCCACAAGAGAAAGTGGGGGACGGCGAGGCTCTTATACCATGTAAAGAACCGATTCAACCCAAAAGCTTAAGCTGTTGGGTGATGATGTATTAATGGTTTTATATATCTCAACAGATAGCGATGTTTGCAGTCCTCCAACTTGTGATTGCGGACGCAGAGGGAGCATTTCTAGAGAAGACTCTTGGTTGATGTTAGAGACAGATGATATATCTATCAAAAGATTTACTCTGTCAGTTACTGTGAGCTTGGACTATATGCACATTTGATTTGTAAACCACAACACATGATCACTACAAAGAAGTTATCATTTAAATAATGAAGGCTAACTTTAATTACAAAAAAGAGGAGGAAATCAAAAGAAAATTCATAAAGCTAACAATCCATCCATGTCAAATGACAACCTGAGATAAAAGCTGCTTCTCTAGTTTGACGGCTAACGAATATGAATATATGAACTACAAAATCAATTATTTCCTTAAGAATTAGAAGTGAATTGTACTCAAATCTAATCTTCACAATTTTCTATTGAAATTCATTCCTTATTCCAGGTATTTGTTACATATTTTCTAGATTTTCAATTAAATCAGTGCTCCCTTTATTTTCTAACCAGAACTACAATAAAATCAATGCCCTTCTATGCAAACCAGTTCAGTCACTCATTGGCAATTGCAGTACAAATAACAAATAACAAATAGATTAAATTAGGAAGTTACCAAAATAATAATAAATTTTTTTCTCTCCAAAATAAGTAAATCCAAACACACACTAATAGTTACTCCAATCCAAATGACTTTACTTTATACCAACACATACATGCAAGACATTTGAAAACAAGTTTAAGGTACTCCTGTGGTTTGCACCAAATGTATTTACTTTTGTTTTTATTCCAAACTGGAGTATTCCTGGAGAAGAGAACGAGCCTGGAGCAATGGTAAAAGCTTTTGTAACCGAAAGGTCATGGGTTGAAATCCGGGAAATAGCATCTTGCAAATATGTAAAGATAAAGTTGTCCTGCCCCTACTCTCCCTAGTCTAGAGTCCAGACCTAAATAAGAGTGATTTTAAACCAACTTAATTCCATTCAGACTTATATCGACCTGTATTGGTAGCAATTTTCCCCATACCATTTTTCTCCATTCCCATGACTAGATATCTTAATTAACTCATTGCAGGATTTAATTGCTTACTCCAACTCCACACAAACCTTCAACATACAAGAAAACGAAACAACTATGGATAGCTGATATTAGCTTCCGTTAAACAGTTTGCAACTAATAATATTGAAAAAAAAACAAAAAAAAAGTTCTAACATGGCAGAAGCTCAATCATGAACCAAAAAAGCAGATCGAATAATAAAAGAAACACAAAGATTTATCCAACCAACCTGAACGTTGATAACAATGCTTTGACCTTCGAAAGGGTAAAACTGAAGAGAAGGACAACATGCAAAGAATACAAGGAAGTCGTGTTTTTCAACGCCGTGGGTGACCGATTCAGCCGGTTGACCAGTAACACGTCACCGACCAGATTCTTGGTGCAGTGGTTCAATTAAGTCCTATACTGGTTGACCAATCAGGTCTAAGAAAAATTAAAATTTATTAAAAGAATAAGAGAAAAATATTTATCTTTTTAAATGGCACAACTTATATCCTTTCACTCTCACAAAGAGATGAGAGCCATACCTTTATTTTTTTTGTCAATTCTCTCTTCTATTTTATCTATCTCTTTCTCTCTCTTAAAATGATATAACTTTACATCATTTAAAATGATGCACACTTTACCCAAAGAATAATACGCTCATTAGAAAAAAGGTTTATCATTTTAAATACCATACTTTATATTTGTGGCTCCATGCCAATACAAATATATATACTAAAACTAATATCCAACATATACAAATATACAAGGCTACATATGCCTCTCAAAATGAATTTCAGCTATGAACATGCATGATCACTAATCATGCCTCAAAACATACATATATAGTAATCCATAAACTACTAAATCTCTACTCCAACTAACAGTGTAGCCACCCTGCACAGGTCTCTTGCCTTGGGAGGGCTCTCCTGCTACTAATAGAGCACTTGAAATGTAAGTCCCCAAACGGGGTGAGATTCAACTATCTCGATAAACTCAGGATTTATGGAATAGTCTCCACTCATGAGTTCACTTCCCATATGAGAGGATAGATACATAACATAGTATACATCATATAAGCATATGGGTTTAAATATCCAAGTGGGTCACACGAATCTCCTTCAAACTTGTCATTCTAGTTTATAAAATATTTGGAATAATATTCACTAATTTATTTTTAAGTTTCGAGTAACTTTGCCTCTCAAGTTTTACCCCGAAACTTTTAATATTCACACTTTTTCCCAAAAGCGATATGATTTTATGTAATTAGGATTTCCACCTAATTATTCTCCTTAATTATCAATTAAATTCCTAAAATCACCATTTATAGGTTAGGGTTATTATATTCACCCCACCATTTAGGAACTTTGACCAAAAAATTAGAAACGTACATGTGTCTAAAATCAGGATATAGCCGTAGAAGCTCATCCTCCAACTTTCAAGTGGACTCCTAAGACGTTCTGCCTTCCCACTGAAGCAAGCTTTACCATAGGAATAAATTTATTTCTCAACTTCTTCTCATCTTTGTCAAGAATCTTATAGGGTCTCACCAGAGTCTTCAAATTCTATCGAATCTGAATGTCATCTGGTTGAACAACATGAGAAGCATTTGCTATATATCTTCGAAGGTGAGAAACGTGGAACACATCATGCAGATTAGCTAACTGCGAAGGTAAAGCAAGCCAGTAGGCAACTGGTCCTACCCTACGTAGAATCTGGTAGGCCCAATAAATCTGGTACTCAGCTTCCTCACTAGAAGAGCTTGCCCCACCCTCAGTTACTGGCGACAATCTCACAAAGATATGATCTCCTTCCTTGAACTCGAGAGGTTGATGTCTTTGATCATAATAACTCTTCTGGTAACTCTGAGCCTTTTTCAATTGATCTCTGATAATTTTAACATGTTCAATGGTCTCTCGCACAAAATCTGGTTCGAATAATTCTTTATCTCCAACCTCATTCCAACACGTGAGAGTCCTAGACCTCCATTCATATAATGCCTCATATAGTGTTATCCCCAGACTAGAATAAAAACTGTTATTATATAAGAATTCTACCAACAGAATATCTTTATCCTATGCAATATCCTACTGCAGAATGCAAGCTCTCAACATATCCTTCATCGTCTGAAAGATCCTCTTAGTCTGACCATTCATCTGAGGATGATAAGAAATACTCAGTCTCAACTGAGTGCCAAAATCTCTCTGCAATGTGCCTAAAAAATGAGAGGTGAACTTCAGGTCGCGATCACTAACAATACTCTCAAGCACCCCATGAAGTTTCACCATCTCCCTAACATAGAGCTGAGCTAACTTCTCCTCAGATAAGTCCATCCTAACTGGTAAAAATGTAAAAAAAAATTCAGCCTATCCACAATCACCCATATAGAATCATAACTAGCTAGAGTCCTCGGCAACCCCACTACAAAATCCAAAGAAATACTCTAGAATATCAAGAGGCTGATGTTGACCAGAAGGCTTCTGATGCTCAATTTTTACGTTCTGATATATTAGACATTTGGAAATAAAATTGACAATATCCTTCTTCATACCTAGCCACCATAATTTCATTTTAGGTCCTGATATATTTTTGTAGCACCAGGATGGATAGTGAACTGACCCTTATGGGCTTTAGTCATCACTTCCATAGCTAACTGGCTCTTAGGCACAACAATCCTATTCTGATACAACAATAAATCTTGATTGTTCTAGAATATATCACTCTGCCCTTTTAGATATTCAATACATTCTTCTTGCACATGAGCTTCTTTAATTTTTGCTAAAAGTTCATTTTGAACCTTCATTGTTTCTAATTCAAAAAGCCTACCATAAAACAATTTCGGAAATTTCAAATCTCCAAGATTCTCAATCACTTCATAGTCTCTCATCAAATCATATTGGATAGATTAACAGATTTATTGCTCAATGCATCGGCCACCACATTACTTTACCCGGATGGTATTTAAAATCAAAATCATAGTCTTTCAAGAATTTCATTCACCTTCTTTGTCTCATGTTCAACTCTTTCTGATCAAGTAAATACTTCAAACTTTTATGATCACTGAACACAACAAAATCCATTACATACAAGAAATGTCTCCATATTTTTATAGCAAAGACAATAGCAGCTAGCTTTTCTTCATGTGGTTTTAACTTCCTAAAGCCATAAGCAACCATTCTTCTCTCATGCATCAACATATAATCCAATCCCTTTTTAAAAGCATCACAATATATTCAAATTCACCCTTAGGATCTGGAAGAGTCAATACTGGATTAGTTGTCAACTTCTTTTCAGGTTTTGAAAGCACTTTTCGCACTCTTTTGTCTAAACAAATGGAATATCTTTTCTTGTTAGACGGGTCAATGGCAATACAATTATAGAAGACCCCTCAATGAATCTCCAATAATAGTAATCTAAACCTAGAAATCTTCTAATTTCGGTCATAGTCTTAGGTCTTTCCTAGTCTATCACTGCTTCTATTTTGCTTGAACCAACTGCCACTCCTTCGGCAGAAATGGTTTTACCTGGAAATTGCACTTCAGAAAGCCAAAAATCACACTTAGAAAGCTTCGCATACAATTGCTTCTCTTTTAGAACTTGCAGAACAATCCTCAAGTGACCTGCATACTCTTCTTTATTCTTTGAATATATCAAAATATCATCTATGAAGATGATCACAAACTGATCCAAATAAGACTTGAATATAAGATTCATATAATCCATAAATACCATCGGAGATTAGTGAGTCCAAAAGGAATTACCGAAACTAATAATGTGCATACCTGGATCTAAAAGCAATCTTAGGCACATCCACCGGCTTAATCTGAATCTGATGATAACCGGACCCAAAGGTCAATATTGGAGAATACACAAGCACCCTTAAGTTGATCCAAGAGATCATCAATTTGCGGCAAGCGATACTTGTTCTTAGTAGTAACTTTATTAAGTTGCCGATAATCTATACACAATCTCATGCTCTTGTATTTCTTTTTCTCAAAGATCATTGCTGCCCCTGACATGGACGTACTAGGGCAGACAAACTGCTTGGCCGAAAGATCTTTAATATGCTTCTTCAGTCAGACAATTCCAATGGTGACATCTGATATGGAGGCAAAGAAATAGGCCCCACACCAGGCAATAGATCAATAGAGAACTCTCTCCCTCACAGGTGGAAGATGTGGAATCTCCTCAGGAAAAACATCCACAAACTCCCTTATGATAGGAATATTCTCAATCTCCTCATAAGTTTCACTCACTAAACCTCCTAAAAGACATAACTGAATGCCCTGTCCCTCAAAGTCTTTCTAATATGAAGCATAAATAGATAAGGAGAAGAACTAGTAACATAATCATCAGAAGATATTACAATTCTCTTGCCATAGTAGTCTATCACAACAATTTTTTGATAGCCATTTCATACCCAATATAATCGCCAAACTAAACATGGGTAGACAAACGAGGTCCATAACATAATCTCGAACCTCGTACTTAAATTCCATATCCTTATATATATTCAGAAGTAGTGCATTTCTCTCCAGTGGCAGTAACAACCTCCAGTGGATGTGAGAACTCATACATAGGCAAGTTTAATCTCACCACAGTTTGACCAGATATAAAGGAGTGGATAGCTTCTGCATCAAACCAAATATTTATATTATAATTATTAATGAAAATAATACCTTTCACAAGGTTTGGAGCTTTCTCAGATTAATGACGATCCATTAGTATAGATACGAACTCCAGCCTGAGGTCTATCAGCAACTAGCACAATAGTAGTCTGGGCATTAGCGGCCCTCCTCTCATGCGAAGGACCATCTCGTGAGTAGTGGCCAGACTTGCTATGTTTATACCCAATGAGTTGACCGGAGGAACATTATCCCCAATGGTCTCTTCCACAGCTTGCACACTTAGGAGGAGATGGTCTAACCGAATTATATCTCTGATTACCAGCTTTCTTGAACTTATCAGATGGTTGTATAACCTGTAATTTCTTCCCTTTGTCCTTATCATCGGGCCTCTTGTTGTTCCAATAACTAGAGCCAGTTGCTCTATTAGATTCAGACTCTTGAACATTAAAAGGCTTCTTGCTATTAGGAATATTACACACTTCTTCAGTTTTCCTACACTGATTAATGAGAGTATTGAAATCTCTAGATCTGCTGCTTGCTATCTTCTCATTCAGACCCCACTGAAACTTGGAAGCTAAGTCAGTAGGAGTAGGCAATACCTTCCATAATTTTCATATTTTCCCAAATCATTAAACTTCTCAAGATACTAATCAGCAATCATAGATCACTACCTCAACTTAGAGAATTCATTTTGCTTCCTTTACCTAGCCTCTCTAGGAAAATACTTATCCAAGAACAAGTGTTCAAACAAATGACAGGTAATTTTCTATCCTTCCATCTCCATAGGTTGAGTGGTATTAGAGCACCAATCATTAGCTTCTCCCCAAGCATATAGACAATATATACAAATTTTTATGGGTCCTGGCAATTGATGACCCTAAAAATCTTGTCCAAAGACTATAACTATTTTGCAACAATTAGTGGATTATAACTTCCATCAAAGGATGGAGGTTTGTGCTTTCTAAAAGAATTCAACCTCCTATCAGTTGTCTCTTGATACTCCACCAACTCAACAGGAGGCTGAGAATTAGTAACAAGATGGCTAGCCTCACCACTAGCACTCACAATAGGGTGACTAGCTTCTTCCTCAATATTACCAGTTCACTCACTTGCATTACCTTCAGGGGTAGGCATATGCGACGGTGTAGGTGGCTTATTATCATTTCTTCCTTGCCTCGTTGCCCTTAGCTCATTCATCATGGCGTTCATCACAATCTGATTGGCAGTCATATCATCCTGATTAGTCTTCATCATAATCTTATTTTCCTGTTTGTTTGCATGTATTATATCCCGATTAGCCTTCATCAGAATCTCATTTTCTTGTCGATTTGCATTTATTGTATCGTGATTAGTGTTCATCAGAATCTCATTTGTCTGTCTACTTGTAGCCATCTCGTGTTGCATGCCGGCTAAAGCAACAATAATAGGATCTGGCTGAGCATTGGCATTTGATGCCTCAAGGTTGTTCTAGGGCCTCACCATTATACTACACATGTTGCACAAATAAATGAGTTAATCAGACCCACACTCAGTGATTACACATTCAATAATCGTAATGAATACCTAAAACAACTAGAAAGTGATTCATACAATATATCAATTCATAATTTCTCTAAGAAACTGCTCTGATACCATAAAATATAACACTCATTCATAACTGATTTGTTATCATTACGTATGATATTAAACGCAGTTACAATCAGAGCAGTTGAATTAAAATACGGCTTAACTTTTTCTTTTTAAAACAGTAATATTTTCTGCTTCAAACTCTTCCGTATTTATAAGCAATTCAAAACTGTAATTATAACTCAAAATAGTGCGGAATATCTAAACTTAGCTTAAACATATCATACAAAACTTATAAGATATCACCATTAAGTTCTTATAAATAACATGGCTCCATATTAGTGTCAACCTACACATGCCATTGACATTTATACATTCTTTTCACTTCGACCATAAGATCTCAATACATCAAAATAGGCTTATAAGCCCTTCCATCAAATACATAATACATGATTACAACAATGTCCAAATATCCAAATGTTTACAAAATATTACATCTCTATGAACTTAGCAATTACACAAGCAAAATCAATATCCTGCTATACATCATGAATGGTATAAAATAAGCATGATTATCCTCTAAGTTCCTCATATTATAATCATTACATGTTGTCCAAAATGTACAAGGCTCATCTCCAAAAATGCATAACTAACTCTATGCTCCAAAATATAAGATCATGTAGCATTCACAAATAATCGTCAAAATACACATGTGACAACATGATAACTACTCTTGCCTCTTGCCACATGTTAGTCCTGCACCATCAGTGCCAGTACCTGAAATATAATCCCTACACGAGATAAGATAAACATCTCAGTAAACTAGGAGCCATTGGAGGATTCCTACACCCAAAGTTCACTTCAGACACAAAAGCATCTTATGAAACACAAAAAAGGCATACCCCACACAAGGGAATTTGTCTTGTGCCGCACAAAGCATAAGGAAATTCATCTCATGCAACGTAAACGAAGGGCATGCCCCACACAAGGAAAGCCATCTTCTGTGGCACACAAAACAAGTACATACAATGCATTATATCAAAATAATACAATATGTTTTGCGTAAAAATCGCAAACAGGCAAAATTATCGAAAACTTATAGATTTACCAGATAAAAGATATACCATGAGTAATTTAAGTCACTGTAAAGTGAAAAGTGCAATTACTATAAGTTTTTGGGTAAAAATACAATATGACAATAATTACCGAAAATTTTGAAATAAATTAGTGATAATCTAATTTATGAGATTTAAGAGTAAATCACATGTTTAAATGCTAAGTCATGGCCAATAGATTATTTAAATGAAGAAAAGACATAGAAGGAATTAGGTAAGAAGAAGAGTTGACAAAGTCAAAAAGCATAAAGCATAAAGCAATAGTGTTAAGTGAGCTAATCAAGATTTCTTAAGTCATCAGCATCTACTCTAATTTGTTCTTTACTTAGTATCAGAGCTTCGGTATCACGGATTCGATCCCCACCTCTCCCCATTTAATTAATAATTAATTAAGTTTTGTGGAGTTTTTTAACATAGTTAGGTGGACATGTGCATTATCCATCTTTCAAACCCAGCGGACTCTAGTGTGAGGGGGTGTGTTAAAGAAATATAAAAACCGTTAATGTAGTCTCACTCAACAACTTAAGCTTTTGGGTTGAATTGGTTCTTTACTTGGTAATAGAGCCTCGGTGTCACAGGTTCGATCATCATCGCCCCTCTTCTCTTATGGAATTTCTTAGTACAGATAGGTTGTGCCTAATGCATCATCCACCCGTCAAGGCTCAAGCCCAATGGACTCTCATGTGAGAGGACGTGTTACAGAATAGTATAAACTATGAAAAATCCCTCAACCTAAAAGCTTAAGCTTTTAAGTGAAGACCTTTTTAATGGTTTTATATATCTCTAACAATAAGAAAAAAAATTGAAAGAAATGAAGTTGGCATCTGAAGCTGTTGTTGCTGTTGTTAATGAGATAGAAAAGTCAAAAGCTGAAGTTTCTCAATTCAAAAGAGACACATGCAAACAAACAATTTTGAATGTATTTGGTCATCAATTAGAGCATAAGGAAACTGGTCCAGTCTCAATAACTGTCCCAGATCCCGACTTTTATAACTTCGATAAAGATAGGCCAAAAGAATGCTTGAGGCCAAAGCAAATATCGGCCTTGCATATCTTGATTGAAGTGATCGTATATAGGCTTGAATTGCCAATCAATCTTCCACCCCATTTGCTTATCTGTAGGTATGTGAGAAATGGATAATCCAATCTCTACCAATCAAGCTTCTTATGCGAGTTATCACCTTGACAACGAGTGTTTCTCTTGACAACCTTTGTGGACTGAGTCTCTAGCCACCATGGAATCTCCTACTAGCCAAATCCTTCTAAACCCACATTCCTAAGCTATCAGCATGCCAAAATAGACACCCCCAAACTTTTGGATCAGTTAAATCCCCGCAGCCTAAGTTTTTAGCAAACCCAACAACTGAATCTCCACTATAATCCTGAATCACACCACCACGTCCCCTACGAATATCCTCGTGAGCGCTGGATCCATCCACGTTAAACTTTGCCCAGCCCATATGTGGAAAATTCCATTTAACCAGGCATTCGACTTTTGGCTTGTGTAACAAACCACCATCTAGAAGGGTCTGTTTGGCATGTAAAAAATAATGGCATTACATTTCTTGTTTGAAGTGACCGTTTTGAGCTTTTGAGCCTTGCATTTATTGGGATGTAATGACACGAGCATTTTAAAGTACTTATTTTTTTAAAAGTCGTGTACTTAGGGAAATTAAATGGCACACAATTGAAAATTGAAAAGTGAAAACACTTTGTGTAAACTTTGCATTACTTGTTTTCTAAAGATTGTTTGATTTCTTTTTATCTTTCTCTCTTTTCTATCTAAAGAAAAAAAATGTCTATCTTGAATGCCTTGTATTTATGGACATTTAATCGTCGATGACTATTTTGCTTTATTTGTTTCTTTAAGGAAAGCTTGTATTTAGACATATTTAATGGCAAACCATTGAAAAAGAAAAAAAAGTTTGTGTAAATTTTGCACTATTTTCTCAAATATTCTTCATTTTTCTTTTTCACTTAAAAGAAAAGCTAAGTGACCATTAAGGAAATTAATCATCTCATGTCTTGTTTTAACATAATAATGTCATATGAAGATTTGAGTCAATTATTCAGTTATAGGTCAATATGGTCACAATTTTAATGAAGTTTGTAAGATGAGAAAATTGAAATTGTCAATTTAACAGATCATCATTGATATGTCGTATGACATTATAATTGTTTTTTTGGATACAATGGTGGAACCGATATTTGAATATATGACCTTAGGCAAACTACCAAAATCCCTTATCACTAGGGGTGCTAAACGAGCCTGGGGCCTTTCAGGGGGCTTTGGCTCGGCTCGTGAAGGCCTGAGCTTACATGTCTAAAATTGGTTGTTGGCAGTAGGCTTGAACTTATATAAAAGCTCGTTTAATAAAAAGGCCTCATGCTCCAAATTAAAACCTCGGCCTTAGAGCCTCTCCGGCTGGCCTAGTATATTATTTTTTTATTTTATATTTTTTATACTACTTGTAATAGCCTATCTTTCTCCTCAATCCATTTCACCCCATTTTGTTGGTTAAATAAATTTTTTGAATGATTTTATTATATATTATGCTGTTTGGATATATATTGAATTTATGATATTTATGGAATTAATAATGTTGTTGATTGTATATTCTGTTTAGATAAATTTTTGTTATTTTAATTTTTTTTAAATAGGCTAATAGACTAAACCAGAACCAGGCTTTTACTTTTTGTAAATAAGCCAGGCCACAGGCCGATATAATATGTATAACAGGTAACAGGCTTGGTCAGACTGACACATTTAGACACAGGCTTAGCCTTTAAAGACCAAAGCTCGGCCCGTTAACACCCCTACTCATCACTAGACATGAGAGGATTCATTCCCCATTCTAATCGCCTTTTATTTATGGTGATTTAATGGTAGATGACTGTTTTGCGTTAGTGGTTTCTCAGAGACCGCCTTGTATTTAAGGAGATTTAATGTCGAACAGTTGAAAATTGAAAAAATGAAAACCGCATTTATGTAAATTTTGACTTACTTGTTTCCCAAAGACTTTTGGTTAAAAAAATCATTGTACTAAATGGTGGTAGTTCAGTTGGCGCATGAGAGCTAAGCAGGTGGGGATGAGAGCATGTGTTCGAATCTCTCTACTACCACATTTGGGAGGGGTTTAAAGCCTTAATCCTGGACCTACCCCCGAATCGGATTAGTTGCGAAACAATGAACCGATTGGAATATTTATATATATATATATATTGTGGATGACATGTTGCAACATATATTCATGCCTACAATTCACTCCTTATAAAAAGTGAGGACTTAAATTCTTGAGTTACCTCCCTCACCTATAATCTCTTAGCCTCTATATTTCACTCACGGCTGTTGCGGCTACCTATTACATGTGAAGCTCCGAATCCCACCATCAAGTCAAATCTCAACATCTCATTATTGTTATCTTTTGCGGTTAAATTCAAAACCAAGACCGGAACGAAGGTGATTCATTTACTTTAGTTTTACTCTTTTTTTTTTGGTGAAAACTTTGGTTTTACTTTTATTGGTTCTATTGATGTGCACTTATTTGTGCTATACATGATCAAAATCTCTTCTTTTTCATATTAGCTATTCATAGTCAAAATCTCTTCTTTTCTATGAATTTGGGTGACTTCGAAAATGTACTTTAGTCATGCTCTTTTCTCATATAATTCTTAAATTACCCACCGCTTGAATGTGCGAAATTTGAGGGTTTTTTTTTGTCAAGGTAATTATGCCTTCTTTTTTATTTGTCATTGGGAGTTTCCTTGCATTACTTGTTTGTAAATTATGGCATGCACTATTTGTTTATAGAATTTTTGGAGTGATGATGCTTGCCATTTTAGTGTGTGTTGGTTGAATGAGATCCCATTTTTATTATTATCTAGGTGGATTGATATGCCAACATGTTAATCCATCATAAAATCATCTGGGTTTGTGCTTTCAATTTATTTATAAAAATATATCATCCCATCCCATCCCATTTTTTATTGGGTTAAAGACGAATCAATCTACGTTATCAGCTTTAGAATATCTCTCTATGTCTCTCTCTCTATATATATAGGTTTATCATCTATTATTTAATATGATCACAACAACTTTCCTACACACAATATTTTGTGGGGCCCGCAGCAAAAAAAAAAATTAAGAAATTCTGACACACAAAACGAATCTCTATAACATAACATAATACAATCACTTTTCCTATAACATAACTCTTATAAAACCCATATATATATATATATATATATATATATATATATATATATATATATATATGGGGCACGATCATCTTACACCAGTGTAAGAGTAATAAGTCTTACACCAAATCTTAACCATTGATTTTCTGCATCTAACGGTTAAGATTTATTAGATCTCACTTATTAATTAAATTTTAATTTCCAATAAATCTCAACTGATAGATGCACGGAAATCAACGGTTAAGATTTGGTGTAAGTTTTATTATTCTTACACCAGTGTAAGTTGATCTTATCCCAATATCGATGATCTTTTTTGATCTAACGGCTCTCAGATGAGGTGTCAAAATTGAAATTTGACACCGGTGTCAAAGGATCTACCTATATATATATATATATATATATATGGGCTTTATTAATCTTATGCAATAGGAGAGAACTCTCTCATGTAATAGAGATAATCATATGTGGGACCCACCCACTATAGAAAAAGAAAAAAGAATAAAAAAGTAACACAAAAATTGATGTATGCGTAGGAGAGAAAATTTCTCTCATACAACATAAGAGTATATTTTCCTTATATATATATATATATAGTGATAAGATCATTTTACACCAGTGTAAGTTACACTCTTAATTTTGTCCATTAATCACACTTATATCTAAGAGATCAAATTTTTTAGTAATGTGAGCCATTGGATACAAGTGGATCAATGGTCAAGATTGAGTGTAAGACTTCTAATTCTTACACCGGTGTAAGAATATCCTCCCCTATATATATATATATATATATATATAAAATACTTTCTCATGTTGTTGGAGAAAGTATTTCTCATGTCACTCATACATCGATATGTGTGCTTTATTTTTTATTTTATTTTTAATTTCTTAATGGTGGGACCTACCTTAAACATGTGTGTAGGAAAATTTCTTTTCTCATGTATAAGGAGAAAAAGAAAGCCATATATATATATATATATATATATATATATATATATATATATATATATATATATATATATATATGATCCTTTGACACCAAATCACAACCGTTGATTTCCGCCAATCAACGATTATCATTTATTGGGAATTACACTTTTAATTAATTATTAATTCTAATAAATGATAGCCATGGATTGACGGAAATCAACGGTTAGAATTTGGTGTCAAATTTCAAAATTTGACACCGGTGTCAAAGGATCATGCCCCTATATATATATATATATATATATATATATATATATATATATATATATATATATATATAGGAAATATTACTCTCATGTAACATGAGAGTAGTTCTCTCATATTATAGAGAGAATCCAAGTAGGGCCTGCTATTTAAAAGCAAAAAAAAAAGAATAAAGAAGAGGAACGATTTTCAAAGTAAGAAAAAAGGAGATAACTATCTCGTGTCCGACACTTCACGACACTCTCGGACACTCCGATAATCCCCGACACTTCAACACGCGTTATAGAAATTCAAAAAATTGCTTAAAGGTTGCATTGCATTGAGTTTCTAGTTCCAACAATTAAATTCGTTGGATTACGATTACTATTTTATTGAGTTTAATATAAATATTTTGGGATATCTTATGTTTCTTTGCAAAATTTATGAATATTATAAGTTTAGATTCATTTTTTTGTTAAATTATTGAATATTAAATATAATATACACTACATAAATTAAAAATATTATTTAATATTAAAACGTGTCCTAACGTGTCGATTAATCTAACAATTTATAGAATTAACGTGTCAGACTGTCGTGTCGTATCGTATCACATGTCTCGTGTCAGTATCGGTGCTACATAGGGAATAAGCACTGATTTTCTGGAGAGAGAAAATAATATGAGAAATGAGAAATAAAATTATGGACCCACATATTATTGTTTGTACGGGAAAGTAAATATTTTATTCTTTTATTAAAAATTCAAATTTATTAAAAAAATAATAATATAATATAATTTAAAATAAAATAAAATTGTTTTACTGCTATTCAAACAAATTTCAAAATAATCTAGTGTAATATAATAATGGATAAATTTCCTATGACGCCATTGTGCTTCTATCTTACACTTCAGCTTCTTCCAATGTCCAATCATCTCAGTTTATAACAAATTATTATCATTCTATCAAATATATAATAATAATAACATAATAGATAACAACGGCAATAATAATCATAATAAACGTTTTAATTTTACATTGCTATGTTACCATCTTATTCTCATCTGCCATTGTCAGAAGCTCCTATTCATCAACCGAATCGGACCAGTTTCCGACCCGAACCCGAACCCGGTTCCCGATTCAGCAGACTCCATGAAAATTGGGGTTCTGTGTTCTCCGATGTTAGTTTGCTGAGATTCGCACTGTGCTAAGCTCAATTCCCCGATCTGGGTCTTCTTCAACTTCCATTTTTAGCTCCAATCTCAGTTAGTTTTTTTTTTTTTTTTTTTTTAATTCTCCTAAGTTTTATTGCATCTGGGGTTGCTAAATTTGTTGTTCGTTTATTTATTTGTTTTAATTTTGAATAAAGTATGAGTTTAAATTTTTGGGCTTTTTGGTGTAGATTTTCGATCTCTAAGCTTTGTTTTGGGTTTTTATTGAATTTTGATTATTTTGCTTGCGTGTTTCAAGAGATAAATATTTTATTGATCTTAAAATTGGAAGTGTTTGGTTTCTTGGAAAGTTCAGTTAATAAGGAAGGAGAAAAAAAAAGCTTTTTTGATATTTTGTTTTTAGTGTAATAAACTCAAATCGCATGACCCTTGTTGTTTTAGCAAACTTAGAGAGCATGAATCATAGGTCGATGTTTGAAGTTTATTTTATAAAATTGTTAATATAGGATGGCATTTGTGTCTGTTCTTTTAATGCAAAATGGTATGAATTATTGCTCTTTGATCTGAGTTGAATATTTTGTGAGCTTTAAAACTTAATTTTTTTTTTTTTTTTTTTTTTTTTTTCATACCAAATCTTTCTGAGCAGATATGGAAAGTGGAAACGATGTTAGATGTGTGTGGCTGGTTATAGCTTCTGTTTCAAGAGTTCAGTTTTGAGTGTTTTGGTTCCTACATGGAAGCATACAAAGAGGAGGCACTTAAAGCAATAGAGATTGCTGAGAAGCGATTTGCTCAGAGGGACTTTGCAGGTGCAAAAAGTTATGCTTTGAAGGCTAAAAAGCTTTATCCCGGATTGGAGGGTATATCTCAAATGGTGACCACATTTGATGTTTACATTGCCTCCGAGGTCACCTGTAATGGTGAACCAGATTATTATTCTATTCTTGGCTTAAAACCTTCAGCAGATAAAGATGCTGTGAAGAAAAAGTACAAGAAGATGGCTGTGTTGCTTCACCCAGATAAGAACAAATGTGTGGGAGCTGATGGGGCATTTAATCTTGTGTCCGAGGCGTGGACGTGGCTGTCAGATAGTTCTTTGCGCAGTTCTTATGATCTCAAAAGAAATGCGCAATTGGCTGCAGGGATTAATCAGATGGATTTATCTTCAGTCCATGCAACAGGTTATAGCAAATGTCCCAATTTTTCAACCTCTGGAGATAAGCATGCCACTTTCTGGACAATTTGCACCTCTTGTAAGGTTCAGTATGAGTATCAGCGCAAGTATGTGAATAAAAAACTTTCTTGTAAGAATTGCCGTTGCACTTTCATTGCTGTTGAAACAGGAGCAGCCCCGGCAAATGGTTCATTCCCATATTGTCCTTGGTCATATGTGCCTGGCAATGGGTATGGAAGCCATTCATTTGATGGAGTGACATATGTTCCAACTAGTGCCGCCTATTTCACTGGCAATGGGGTCACAGGATACCATTCGGGACATGGATATGAGTATGTTCCAAATGTTTCATATCAGTGGAGCTCTGCTGGATTTGCCAATGAAAATGGGTCAACTACCTTATCTGCTGATTCTGTTAGTCAGGCTAATGGGAATGCGAAAAGGGGAAGACCGAAAGTTAAATCAGGAGTTGATAGGAAGCATCCCATGTCCGAGACTGTGGTCAATATGAATTCAGATGTGTCATTCCCCGGTAATGAACCACAGGAAGTTAAGCCAAGTAAACCTGAGAAGAAAAGGAAAGTTGTGGGAGCCAGTTTAAAAAATGGCCATGAAGAAAAGGGGTCAAAATGTGCTTCAGAATCAACATTGGCTAATGGAAATGAAAGTGTTGGACACGGCCAGAGGCTTAACTGCACAAGTGAAGTGCAAACCAAACAGTATTCCATGGCACCAGCTTTTGATGCAAGAAAATTATTGATTGAGAAGGCCAGGACAGAAATAAGGAAGAAACTGGAAGAGATGAAGTTGGCATCTGAAACTTCCGCTGCTGCTGCTGCTGCTGTTGTTAATGAGAGAGAAAAATCAAAAGCTGAAGTTGGTCAAGTCAAAAGAGACACATTTAGAAAAACAGTTCTGAATGTTTCTGGTCATCAGTTAGAGCATAGGAAAACTGGTCCAGTCTCAATAACTGTGCCTGATCCCGACTTTCATGACTTCGATAAAGATAGGTCGGAAGAATGCTTCAGGCCAAAGCAAATATGGGCCTTATATGATGAGGATGATGGCATGCCTCGCTTGTATTGTCTGATCCGCGAGGTTATCTCTGTCAATCCATTTAAACTTCATATTAGTTACTTGAGTTCAAAAACTGATAGTGAGTTTGGCTCAGTGAACTGGCTTGATTCAGGCTTCACCAAATCTTGCGGAAATTTCAGGGCCTTGAACTCTGATGTTGTTGACCAAGTTAACATTTTTTCTCATGTTCTAATCCGGGCAAAGGCTGGTCGAGGTGGTTGTGTTCGCCTATACCCCAGAAGTGGAGATATTTGGGCCGTTTATAGAAATTGGTCAACAGATTGGAACAGATCTACACCGGATGAAGTGAGGCATCAATATGAAATGGTGGAGGTGCTGGATGATTACTGTGAGGAACTTGGTGTTAGTGTTAGTCCCCTTATTAAGTTGGCTGGATTCAAAACTGTATACAAGAGGAATACAGACAGAAACGCCATTCGATGGATACCAAGAAGAGAAATGTTGTGCTTTTCACACCAAGTGCCTTCATGGTTGCTGAAAGGGGAGGCAGAAAATTTGCCTGAAAAGTGTTGGGATCTTGATCCAGCTGCAACCCCAGATGAGCTCCTTCATGCTGCTTCAGAAGTAAACATTTCTTAGGCATTGGTGAAACAATTATTTAGAAACACATCAACATTATTCCAACAAATGTTTTAGATTTAACTGTACACCATGTTACACCTAGATAGAGTCCAATGAGATGTTAACTACTAATGTTTTTAGAGGTTGAAATTTTATTCAGTAGCATCTTTCTAGAATTTCAGATCTATTGGTTGCTTGTTCACTAAAGTCTTCTTGTAACTCTTGTAAGGGGTGTGGACAGATTGGCATTGTTTCTGCTACCTGTAACTGAATTTCTGGCTAGGATTTACAGGTAAAGAATTAAAGTCTAAAAGCAATTTTAAATTTGGATAGAGACAACTTTGAGAGGACAAAATAATTCGGTGACCAGAATTGTTGTGTTGTATGTGGAAAATTTAGGGTTTGTTTGATTGTGTTCTGGTTTTTTTGTTCTTAAAATGGTTTTATAAAATAGTTATGGAAACGGTTGTTTTCTATATTTTTTTCTTTTTGAAAGTAAAAAATCCAAAACAGAAAACGAAAACAACTCATATATGTTTTCTAAATTTGATTTTAAAAACAAAAAGATAGTTATAGTTTTCAAAATATTTTTTATAAAACAGGTTTTACCAAACGAGTTTTTTTACTTTTTTGTTCTTAAAACTAAAAAACTGTTTTCGAAAATAGAAATCAATCAGAGTCTTAATTTTTTATTTTTTTTTTCTTGCGAATTTCATACTTTCTGCTCCTTTCTTTCTCAACACTGTAGTTGACCTGAAATGACCTGTTCATTTGCTACTCTGACGTCTCTTAAGTTCAATTTAGATGCAATTTGATTGTACGGTAGGAAATAATGATCGGTCATTGAACCCTCTTTATTTAGTAAATCGTTCAATTTGTTTTGTGAAATTTGACCATAAGCACATTAGTTATTGAGAATATGAAAATTCTAACCTGATCCTTAAAGTACCATAAATGTTGGTCATATTAGTTTTTTTTTTATGGACTAATGTGTCTATTACTTTACAGGCTAATAAGACCATATATTTGTGGTTTTTAAAGGATCCGGGATAAGTTTGAGTACGTCTTTGTGCTACCAAGATAAATAGTGTAGTTTTTTTTTTTCACCAAAAAAATAAAAAAATAGTGTAGTTTTTGGTAATCAAATAGTGTCGTAATTCTAATGCGCTATTGTAATATTTTCCATTATTTGAAATTTTATGGAATCTAAATTAATTTCATTAGTAGAGGGACATTTATATTTACAAGTTATTAATCTAAACAACTAATCGAATAATTTAAATATTATCCTTATTCGTATCCCTAATTCCTTCATTAAATATAAAGAATCTTGTGTATTATAATTTTTTTTATTTAAGCGTTAAATTTTTATTTCTTAACCCAGACAAAACTGAATATTTTCGGCCAATTGAGTGTGATCAGTTTGGTTTCCCATTTGGCTCTAGAGTTTAGACCCAGAAATCCATTCCATATTTTAGTTTTCTTTTGGGCACATGCTTCTTTTAATTGCATTCCTAAAGCAAAGCAAATCCATTCCATGTTAATAGGCTAATTAATGTTCATCGTCCCTTTTTTACAGCCTTAGGCAAATCATAAAAATCCCACATCAATAACTCACTTTTAATAATAACTTTTATCCTTGTTTTTTCAAAATAAAATAATATTTTAAAAAAGTTTTTTAGTTATTATTAATTTTTAAAAATAATTATTAAAAAATTAAGTATAATAAAATCAATTATTTTTTCTATTTTTTTCATAAAATGAATCAGACCATAAATAATATAATATATATATATATATATATATATATATATATATATATATGGTTTAGTGAGTGTACAGTGACTGGATGTAAAAATCGGTCCAGTGCACTATGTTCTCCCGCGAGAACACAGTTATAGCAAAATTATAACTATGTTCTCCCGGGAGAACACCTAAAGAACACCGTTATAATATTTTTGCACTATGCTCTCGTGGGAGAACATAGTTAAAATTCACTCACTGGACAGTCCAGTAACTGAACTTTTAATTTTTCGATTATATATATATATATATATATATATATATATATATATATATATATATATATATATGAGGAGGGATACTCTTACTACCAAAATCTCCTACTACCAACTCACTACCTATCTAATCACCATTGAATCAAAAAGTGATAATGTTAAAAAGTTTTTGAAAAAAGAGAAAATGTTGATCCAATGGTGATTAGATAAGTAGTGAGTTGGTAGTAGGAGATTTTGGTAGTAAATATATATATATATATATATATATATATATATATATATGTATTGATATGGTATAGTGAAGGTTGAAGGTCTCGTCAAAAGTATTTCTCTGAGAATTGAACTTTTAAACTTGGGTTTAATCACTTTTAACCACTGTGACTCTCACATTATTACGAAAAATATAGTTGTATCTCAAAACAAAACTCTGACAATAAAATGATTCTCACCCACATCCTACTTAACGGGTTTTTTTTTTAATATACTCCCTTTTTCCTAAAGTAAAAAAAAAATCTATACTATTTTGGATTCTTACCTGTGTTTATATTTTTCAACAAGTTTTAAAAGTTTTTTAATTTTGGAATTCATGTATGTACGACGATGGTATTGAAGAATTGCTCAACTTGTCTACATTAATGTTGTAAAATTAGTGATTGATCATGCAGTCCCATCATGTTTCAATTGTGTGCTGACATAGTTTTTTATTTGAATTCTGTGCTTACGTTTTTCCTTTTCTTGAAATTAATATTTTTCTCATAATTTATTAAAATTGTCAGAATGAACTAAATTATGTCTTGTCAGAAGAATCAAATCAATTTGGGTTTGGGAACCAACACCAAATTAAGTTTGGAACAACAATGCGGTTTTTTGCGAACAAATCGAAGCCCAGGATGTGACTTATAGAGCTGAAGAATCCACTAGAGGGGAATTTTTTATTATGTTCCAGGACCTACATGGTCCTTCCATTCAAAAATTGACACCTGTATTATTATTATTATTTTTTTTCTCTCCTCTCTCCTCAACTTTTTATCTCTTTCTCTCACCTCAGTCCCACCCTATCTTTTTTGGTCCGGGAGCGGTAAAAGTTTGCTCCACTAGAGGAGAGGCAAACCATCACTTCACTAGAGTCCTCTGTGATGGAAACATTTTATATGGTCTAGGATTACTAAATTTTTAGGTGATATCTCTCATAATATTAATTTTTTTCTTTTTTTTATTCCTATTATTTTCTTTCTTTTCTAATTTTACCCTCTTATTTACATTAAGAGACCACCTAAAAAATAGTGGTCCCGGATCACATTAGGTAATCTCCTCTTTGATATTTTGGAGGAGCATGGTCCTCTCACCATTGATGACACTGGCTACGTGTCAAGGTATACTTGAACATTAGATTTCTTTGTGTTACTGATTTTTTTTAAACACTTCTATACTTTATCCTCATTTTGAATATTACTTTCAAGTTTCAACTTGTCCTTTTTTGTCTTCCAAATAATAATATACTGTTGCTTGTTAAGTGATTATAAGAAGGAATGGATCATTTGTTTAATAATTAATTGAAAAAACTATTTTCAATTAAACATGAACAAGTGAAGAAGGGGTAAGAGCAATTCTTATACGTACCTTTATATATTTACAAATAAGTTATTTTTTAAATCTAAATTCATGACCTTTCCGTCAGTTTTATCATTGTTGCAAGCTCATATTTTTCTTTTTGTTTCATAACTAATTAAATTAAATCAAATATGCTTGCAGCAATGTACATATTGATTTTTCCAAACTTTTGAAGTATTCATGAGTTTAGAAATGTGAAGAAACAGGTAAAGAATAGGAAATTGAATTGATATTCTTTCTTATAAGAATCCAAAAAAAAGAAGAAGATATTCTTTCTTATCTGAGGGTCTGAATAAGAGTGATTGGAGGATACTAGAGACAAGGTTCCAATGACAATGATAGAGGAAGAGTCTCTCACTCTCACTCTCACTCTCTGTTCCAGTAACTAGAGAATCCTTGGTCTACTCACTGCTTCTTGCAATCTGTTGTACCCTGGAATTCCTCTTCCCCCCTTTTTTTATTTTGTTATTTTCCCTCTCTTCCCTCTAACAAATTCAATTAGAGACCCCCCATTAATTAACTGTCACTAACATAAATTGACTTAGGCCCTAATCCTCTATGTTCACCCCTATTTCACCTAACACAAAACTTAGTAATTGCAGGTTTGCTAATATTATGTCTCTGAATTCTCTCATGTGTTATTTAATATGAATATAATTATATCGTGTGGAGAATCATAATCATACAAATATGGAGTGATGATGATTTTATAAGGGAAGAAAGAGAAAAAATATTAGAATAATTAGCTATAAAATCATCTCCGTTGATTCACTTTTATATTGTTAGGATTCCCCAACACGACATAATCATGTTAAATAAAACACGAGAAAATTCATTTTCATTTGAGTATAAATTTCACGTGTAAAATCTTTTACTACACAATTTTAAACTAGAAAGCACAACATGATTGTGGACTTGTAGTAACCATTTCGGCCACCGTCCAAATTTTCGGATGTACGTTGCTTTTGGGTTTAATTTTGATCCGCTATAACCTATCAATGAATCTTTTAGTCTCACCTATTAATGTGAAAATCCTTAGTTACTTTAATGATGTGGTACTTGTCTAGTTATAGTGACACTGAATTATATTTAAAAATAAGCGTCTTAAATTTTTTTTTTGGTAGATAGTCTTAAATATATTTTTATTTAATAAATATAATAACAATTATATTTAAAAATAAATAATATTCAAAATTAACACATCTTAAATTTTAGATCTCAAATTACGTCAAATTTATTATTATTTTTTCAAATAAATTATAATTATATCTGTTGGTTCATTTGAATTTATATTTGGTCATAGTTTGTTATATTTTAAATTGTTTCTTCTTTGGACAATTGAGAAAAAAATTGCTTGGGTCATCTATAATGGGTCAACTATAAGTGTATTATTTTTTTTTTCTTGTTCATGCCAACTAGGCAACTAGTGACTATTCAGCATTGGACTTTTGTTATCTCTGATTGTGGCTCTTGGCATGTCATGACGTTTGGAAAATAATATAAACCATTAAAAAGTTCATCGCCCAAATAACTGAAGAGGGGTGTATTGGATTTGGATTTAAAAGATTATTTTGAGATAAAAAAAAGCTTATACATTTTAAAAGACTATATTGGATTTGGATTGTGGCTCATGGCATGTCATGACGTTAGAGAATAATATAAACCATTAAAAGATCATCGCCCAAATAACTGAAGGGGGTGTATTGGATTTGGATTTAAAAGATTATTTTGAGATAAAAAAATCTTATAAATTTTAAAGCACTATATAGAATTGTAGTGACTTTAAATTTTTTTTTTTTTACATTCAAGATTTTATAAGATTGGATTTTAAATTTTTTTAATAGAATTTATAAGATTTGAAAGGACAATATGGATTTATAAATTTTTTAAAAATATATGAATTTTAACAAACATTCAACTTATAAGAGTCAATAAAAAAATAACAAAGAAATGCAATGATATTAATAAAAAAAGTAAACCTAATATAATCTTCTTAACAAGTAATTTGATATAATTTGATGTCCTACTAAGAAGCAGCTCTCCACATATCTATACTATCCCTCCATGCATTAGCATCTTCTCGTTCCTACTCATGGGTTTGACCAATGAATTGAACATTATCTTCTTCATTTGGTATTAGAACTATGCATATATGATTATAAGACCCATAATTTTATTTATTTATTAAAATAATTTGATATTTGAATATAGAACCTAAAGTTAATGATAATTTTTTTTTTTGGAGATACATCAGAAAATAAAAGATAAAATAAAAAACAAACTAGGCCAACCTGGGTAGGCTACCCCCTCTGATCATTACGGACCAATAAACTACATCTCATCGGTGGATTAGTAAACGTCTCCAGTTCCCCTTCAAGCATGCTATGATTTTTCACAAGCCAATCAGCAACTTGGTTACCTTCCCTCAGAACATGTTGAACTCGGACCAACCAAGGCCAACTAAGAAGCTCCTTAATTTTTTGAACTAAAAGCAACAAAGGATGCCCTTCTTCACAATTCTGAAACAATTGCAAAGCATCTGTAGAATCCCCTTCAAGATAAATATTTTTGTAACCAATCTCCCAAGCCAACTGAAGACCCATATAAGCACCCCCGAGTTCAGCCCGAAGAACAGTACCATACCCTAACCCCTTAGAAAAGTCACCAAGCCAAACTCCATCATTATTTCGGATCACTCCTCCGCAAGAAGATCTTCCTCCCTTACTGTTTTTTGCACCATCTATATTTATCTTGACCCAATCATGAGGAGGTGGTTCCCACATTATCGTACGCTTAGGAACCCGAAAGGAACTTAGCCCCCCATTAAGCAAGACTAACTTAGAATCAACAACACTCTGCATATAGCACCGCACCTTGGATATGATGACAGCATCAGAAACCTTCTTGTCTTGAAAAATAAAAAAGGTTACGGTCCTTCCAAATATACCAAGCAACGACACCAAACACCAAAGGCCACTCATAGTCATTCGAACAACCTGCATTACCAGAAAGATTCCATGACAACCATTGAAACAGATCAGAAGATAAAAAATTGCCCCATTGTTGAGTATGAACAAACGCTTTCCAAATCTGCAACACCATAGGACAATCCCTAATTGCATGCAACACATCTTCACGATGCATCTCACACCGAGGACATATGTCAGAATCAGCCATATGCCCATCAACTCTCATAGCATTTGTCTTTAATCTATTACCCATCATCAACCAAAGAAAATTCTTGATACGAGGAGGTCCATCCCATCTCCAAACTCTACTCCACCGTTGCCCATGATTATCAACTTGAGAGTTTGAGAGAGAATCATAAGCACTCTTAACAGAAAAATAACTGTCACCTGTCTCATTCCATATAACTCTATCGTCATGATCAATAGAATTTGAGACCACAATATCAGCAATGCGATGGTTAACCTCCATAGGAAGTAAGTGCGCAAAAGTATCCCAATTCCAACCTCCTCCTGGGGACACAAAACTAGCTACCATAAGGTTACTTTCTTCTTGACTAATCGGTCTATTAGCCAACTCCTCAAGCGGACCAAAACCAGGAACTCAACAATCAGACCAGAATTTAACCTACTTCCCATTTCCTATATGAATTGAAGAACGATCTACAATGTTGCCCCACACCTTTACAATCCCCTTCCATAGGTTAGAAGTTTGTTGCGGCTTTGGAATCACAGGAATCAAGCTATCTCCCATACTATACTTAGACCGAAGCACCGTAACCCAAAGAGATTCTTTATGCGTTAATAAGCCATGTCCGATTTTCGTAAGGAAGGCTTTATTAGTATCACACATATTTCTCAACCTCAAACCCCCAAGCTCCTTAGGCTGACAAACACGGCTCCAGGCAACCAGATGAGGCTTTTTATTTTCTGTAGAAGAACCCCAAACAAAGTTTCTAGTTATCTTGTCAATCTCCTCACAAGTGGACACCGAAAAAAGATTAGTTTGCATGGCGTACATGGGGATGGTTGTAATAACAGCTTTTGCAAGAGTCTCCCTACCAGCCAAAGACAAAGACGATTGGGACCAGTTAGACAATCTTTTCCTCACACTATCAAGCACATAGTTGAAAGTATTTCCTCCAACACGACGATGATGAATAGGGACGCCAAGATATCTCCCCAAGTCGGCAGTTACATTAAAACCCAACACATTACACACCTCTTTATCTCTAACATGATTTACATTCTTGGAGAAGTAAACACGTGTTTTTTCATGACTGATTTTTTGCCCAGAAGAAGCACAAAAACAATCTAGAATCCGGGTTATGATATTGGCCTGATCAATAGAAGCCTCTGCAAATAGAAGAAGATTGATGTGCCGTCAGCACATACGTAAATTCAAGCCAAAAAGAGAAAAATAATGAACTCTTCTTCATTACAAATGCAACAATTCTTATTGTAATCCTTAAAATTCAAATTCAAGAGTACTTGACTGATTTTATGCTCATTTTGCAGGAAAAACAAATAAATCTGGAAGGAAAATGAGGATTGGCCAAAGTGAAGACTCACGCTCACAGCGTGGAAATGACGCTGAGAGCGTGGGAAGACAATAAGAACCACGCTCGCAGCGTGGTAATGACGCTCATGGCGTGAAGAACCATAAGCATCCACGCTCACAGCGTGAGAATGACGCTGAGAGCGTGGAAAGTCAGAAGCATCCACGCTTGAAGCGTGGAACTGACGCTTATAGCGTCAGTTGTGGAAGCCACAGTCATACTGTCAAGGGGAAAAATTGGAAAAAAGAGGAAAGGATTTGTTTTATAAATAGGAGAATGCATTTGTTGATGACGGGAGTAGTTCCTGACCTAAGAGAAGAAGCCGTCATTGTGAAGAGGAGATTGTTCTTCGTTCGTTCATCAATCAAGTCTGTAATTTATTTTCTTGTTGGATTGTATTTGAGACCAGCTATGATTATGGTTGGCTAGATCTTAGTATTGTGGTAAGGGTCACAACCCTGAATGTGAACCCCTTGTAGTTTGGATCTGATTTATATATGTTTATCTTTCTGCATCTATTTTCCTTCGCTCTTCATCTCGTTGTTCTTTTAGATCTGATCATTCTAACAGATCACTAGGGTTAGGATTCACAATAGGAATATTGGGATCCTAATTCCCGAACAGGAGGAAAATAGTTGTTCATGTAAGCACTAGGGATAGGCTACATGAACTGCAAACGTGAAAGATTCACCGAATTGCATGATTAACCTGAAAAGGAATCTCTAAGGAATTAGGGTTCTAATAAGGTTAATAAGGTTAAGATCCCTAAGGAATTAGGGTTTAACCAATTAAATAAAAGATGGTGAATCGTTTGATCAAAGGGTAATTCATATGTAAATTTACATTCAGATCACAAGGTGGGGATCAGACAGGTGTTCGTACTCTTACTACAATATTTTCACAATTATTTTCAAAACCTTAATTTATACGATTTGTTCATCTGTTTTAAGAAAACCCTAAAAATAAGCAATTTACTTTTTAATTTACTTTTTGTTTTTAAACCAACAACAATTGCTACATTTTTTGATCCGTTCAACTTAAGGGGACTAGTTATTGTAGTACTTGGTCTACAATCCCTGTGGAGACGATACTTACTTATCACTTTTATTACTTGGAACGATCTGTATACTTGCCGATTTCGCAACAAGTTTTTGGTGCCGTTGCCGGGGATTGTATATTCCAATATTATAAATAATCGTTGATCTTTGAGCTTGAATATTGTTTTTATTTAATTGTCATTTTAGGGTTTGTTCTATCTTAACCTGCATTTTTGCAGGTATTACTGATCATCTTCTTTAAGTTTATGCGAGGTAGAATTGCTCCTCAAGATCTTGTGTTTGATCCTGAAATCACAAGAGCCGAAAAGAAACTAAGAAAAGTTGGCAAGCAGATAATTTGGGAAGACCCGACAAGTGAACCTGACCAATCCACAAAAGATATGGCAAACCATAATAATGATGGAGGAGGTCCCAACAATCAGCCTCCTGCACCAGAGTTGATGGAGTCGATTTTGGCTCCCATGTTTACAAGGCCGAATTCTAGTGTTGTCCGGCCCCAGATTCAAGCCAACAATTTTGATATCAACCCTTCTCTTATCAACCTGGTGGAAAAGAATCCTTTTGGTGGTCAAGATTATGAAGATCCTCATGACTTCATGGACAGATTTCTAAGAATCTGTGACACCACTAAACATAATGGGGTGTCTGATGATGCAATCTGACTCCGATTGTTTCCGTTTGCATTAATAGGGAAGACTCTTAGGTGGTTGGACCGACAACCCCCTAATAGCATAAGAACATGGGATGAGTTGGCAGCCAAGTTCTTTGCTGAACATTTCTCTCGGGAGAAATACAATAAGTTGGTGAATGAAATCACCAATTTTATTCAACAACCGGGAGAGACCCTTTCGCAGCTTGGACAAGATTCCAAGAATTGATTAGGTAGTGCCCCCAATATGACTTTCTAGATGAGAAGAAGGTCAGAGTCTTCTACAATGGGATGACACCAGACACAAGAATGATTGTCAATGGTGCAGCTGGTGGAACTATAGGAAGAAAGACTGCAGCAGAAACTCTAGAGTTGATTGACCACATGGCACGAAATGAAAATGCCTCAACAGAAGTCCAGTCCACTCAATCAGCTCAAGTAAAAAAGGGAATTCTACAACTTGGAAATCAAGATGCTACCTTAGCTGAACAGAAGGTGATTTCGCAACAATTAGCAAGTATGAATGCTAAGTTGGACAAAATGCGATTATCCACAACTCAAGTTAATTCAATTACTTGTGAATATTGTACAGAGGACCATGAATCCAATGAGTGTCCCACACTTATGGGAGCTGATGCATTCCAAGTTAATGGAGTGTGGTATGATCCAAGGCCACCACAAAACACTCAGGGATATCAAAGGAATCAGAATAATGGTCAAGGAAACAATTTCCAAAGAAGAAATCAAGGGGGAGGTTTGGATTATAAATCCAATAACTTCCTACAACCTCCTCCTCTCCCACAGAAAGAGCCATCTGATCTAGAGAAAGCTATGCTGCAACTTTCTAAGACTACAAATGATCACATGGAAAGTACAAGTGCTTTCATGAAGGAAACCAGGGCCTATCACAAGAATCAAGATGCCTCCATTCGGAATCTGGAAACTCAAATAGGACAACTGTCCAAGCAGTTGGCTGAAAGAACTCCGGGGCAGTTTCCTAGAGATACAATTGCAAATCCCAAGGAGGATTGTAAAACCATTGTAACTAGAAGTGGAATTGTGATCACTCCTCAAGAAAAGCCTAAAATGGTTCAGCCAAAAAAGGTTGATGAACCATTGAATGAGGTAGAAAAAGAAGAAGAACCATCTGTCAAAGAACATGAAGAACCTGCAAAACAAGACAAGAAGAAGGAAAAGGAGAAAGCTGTTGAGACTCCAAAACCACCAAATGATTTTTCTCGCTTTGAGGAAGTGCCTTACCCCATGAAGCTTAAGCAGCAAGTGCAGAAACAACATTATGCCAGGTTTTTAGATATTTTTAAAAAACTGCATATTAATATTCCATTTGCTGAAGCTCTTGCTAACATGCCAAATTACGCTAAATTTATGAAAGATTTATTGTCTAGAAAACATAAGTTGCAGGAATGTGAGACAGTTGCACTTACTGAAGAGTGCAGTGCCATCATAACAAAGAAGTTTCCACCAAAGCTTCAAGATCCAGGAAGCTTTAACATTCCAATTGCTATAGGCAACGTTGATGTTGGTCGAGCATTATGTGATCTTGGGGAAAGCATAAACTTGATGCCGCTGTCATTATGCAAAGCTTTGGGAATTTCTGAACTAAAGCCAACAAAGGTTTCTTTACAATTGGCAGACCGTTCGTTGAGAAGACCTAACGGAGTCATTGAGGATGTACTTGTCAAAGTTGACAGGTTCATCTTCCCTGCAGACTTCATTGTGTTGGATATGGAATAAGAGAGTGAAATACCTCTTTTACTTGGAAGGCCATTTTTAGCTACAGCTAGAGCTATGATTGATGTTGAGCAAGGGAAGCTCGAGTTACGTATGAATGATGAGACAGTTACAATCAACGTGTTCAAAGCCATGAAGAACTCGTCTGACCACAATGACTGTTTCAGACTTGATGTGATTAAAGAAGCAGTCAAGGAAGTAAACATTGGTGATCTAGAAAATGAAGGAGAATACGATGATCTAGATGAAGAAGCACCACAAGAAAGGCAAGGAACTGTCTTTGAGGTGTTGGAGAAAGAAGAAGAAGAAACAATCTCTATAGCACCAAAGGTTGAATTAAAAGAGTTACCTCACACTCTTAAATATGCGTTTCTAGGAGATACAGAAGATTACCCAGTAATCATCAACAAAGACTTGTCTCCATCTGAAGAAGAGAAGTTGTTGAAAGTACTCAAAGAACACAAGACAGCTATTGGGTGGTCTATCTCTGATTTGAAGGGAATAAATCCTTCTTTCTGTACTCACAAGATTTTGATGGAAGATAATATCAAACTAGTAAGGCAGCCTCAGAGAAGATTAAACCCAACAATAAAGGAAGTAGTTCGAAAAGAGGTGATGAAACTCATGGATGCTGGGATGATTTACCCCATTTCTGACACTGCTTGGGTAAGTCCAGTACAGACAGTCCCAAAAAAGGGAGGATTAACTGTCATGAAAAATGAAAAAAATGAGCTGATTCCCACAAGAACTATCACAGGTTGGAGGATGTGTGTAGATTACAGGAGGCTAAATTCAGCCACCAGGAAAGATCATTTTTCCCTTCCATTTATTGATCAAATGCTGGAAAGACTAGCGGGTCATGCTTTTTATTGTTTCTTGGATGGATATTCTGGCTACAATCAAATTCCAGTAGCACCAGAGGATCAGGAAAAGACAGCCTTCACATGCCCATTTGGAGTCTTTGCTTACAGAAGAATGCCATTTGGCCTCTGCAATGCACCTGCAACATTCCAAAGGTGTGTGCTTTCTATCTTTTCTGATATGGTAGAAAAATATTTGGAGGTTTTCATGGATGATTTTTCTGTGTTTGGTTCCTGCTTAGTTAATTTAGCTAAGGTTTTGAAGCGATGTCAGGAAACTAATTTAGTGCTTAATTGGGAAAAGTGCCATTTTATGGTACAAGATGGCATAGTATTGGGCCATAAGATTTCCAAACAGGGCATCGAAGTTGATAAGGCTAAGTTGATGCTTATTGAAAAACTTCCTCCTCCCGTTAACATTAATGGGGTGCGAAGGTTTTTAGGTCATGCAGGATTTTATCGAAGATTCATCAAGGATTTTTCAAAAATTGCAAAACCTCTTAGCCAGCTATTGGTAAAAGACAAAGAGTTTATGTTTGATGAAGCTTGTCTCAATGCATTCAATGTGTTAAAAGAAAAGCTAACCACAGCACCAGTTCTGATAGCACAAGATTGGAACTTTCCTTTTGAACTCATGTGCGATGCGAGCGCATACCCTATGGGTGCAGTCCTTGGTCAGCGTAAGAATAAATTGTTACATGTTATTTACTATGCAAGCAAAGTCTTTAATGAAGCACAAGCAAATTATGCCACTACTGAAAAAGAAATGCTTGCAGTAGTTTATGCATTGGATAAATTTAGGTCTTACTTGATAGGCTCTAAAGTTGTTGTTTTTACTGACCATGCTGCTATTAAGTATTTAATGAGCAAGCAAGATGCAAAGCCAAGATTGTTGCGTTGGATGCTTTTGTTTCAAGAGTTTGATTTAGAAATTAGGGATAAAATAGGAGTGGAAAATAAAGTTGCGGATCATTTGTCAAGGATTCAAAATAAGCAACTACAAGAAGGACCTGAAGTTGAGGTCAATGAGTTCTTTCCTGATGAACAAGTGATGGCAATAATAATGCATCCATGGTTTGCAAATCTTGCAAATTACAAAGCTGCTGGTACAATTCCAGATGATCTGACTTGGCAACAAAAGAAAAAGTTCCTACATGATGCAAGGAGGTACCATTGGGATAATCCATTTTTATATTTTCAATGTGCTGATGGTATTATTCACAGGTGTGTTGCTGAATTCGAGATACCAGATATTCTGTGGCATTGCCACGCATCTGATTACGGGGGTCATTTTGGAACTAACCGAACCGTGCAAAAAGTATTGCAGAGTGGCTATTATTGGCCAACAATCTTTAAAGATGCGCGGAACTTTGTGGAGTGTGTGATAAATGTCAGAGAACGGGAAATATTTCACGAAAGGACGAGATGCCCCTCAACTGTATATTAGAAGTAGAACTTTTTGATGTTTGGGGAATTAACTTCATGGGACCATTCCCTAAGTCTTACTCAAATCAATACATCTTGGTGGCTGTGGATTATGTATCCAAATGGGTAGAAGCAATTGCATCACCCACAAATGATGCAAGAGTGGTGATTTCCTTCTTAAGAAGAAATATTTTCACCCGCTTTGGGGTTCCTCGTGCAATCATTAGTGATGGAGGAACCCATTTTTGCAATAAGCAATTTGAAGGTCTGCTTACAAAATATGGTGTTACTCACAAGGTGGCAACACCATACCACCCTCAGACCAGCGGACAAGTTGAAATCTCCAATAGAGAGCTTAAGAGGATTTTAGAAAAGACAGTGAATAACTCAAGGAAGGATTGGATTAAAAAACTGGACGATGCACTTTGGGCATACCGGACTGCATTCAAAACACCAATAGGTATGTCACCATTCCAATTGGTTTATGGTAAATCCTGTCATCTTCCTGTGGAATTAGAGCATAGGGCTTTGTGGGCAAATAAATTTTTAAATTTTGAACCCTCAAAAGCTAATACTAAGAGATTGCTGCAATTGAACGAGTTGGATGAGTTCAGGCTAGCAGCTTATGAGAATTCCAGAATCTATAAAGAAAAGACAAAGAAATTGAATGACAAAAGGATTCAGCCAAAGGAGTTTAAGCCAGGACAACAGGTACTATTATACAACTCTCAATTAAGGTTATTTCCGGGTAAGTTGAAGTCTCGTTGGTCTGGTCCTTTTGTTATTAAAAAGGTATTTCCATATGGGACAGTTGAGATTTACCCTCTTGACACTGAAAGACCTTTCAAGGTCAATGGGTGTCGGTTGAAAGTCTATCATGGTAGGGATATTTATAGGGACACGATTTCTGTCCCTTTATCTTCACCCAAATCGTAAATGATTATTGTCAGGCTCGTGACATTAAACAAGCGCTCATTGGGAGGCAACCCAGTAGGGCTAATTTCTTCTGCAAAAAAAAAAAAACAAGAGAGAAGTTGACGCTTCCAGCATCAAGTTCACGCTTGAAGCGTGAGAACACAGTGGCTTCCACGCTGTCAGCGTGGATTTCACGCTTCAAGCGTGAAATAACAGAAGGTCTCACGCTCATAGCGTGAGATCCACGCTTCAAGCGTGGATGAGCAGGAACCGTCACGCTGTCAGCGTGAAATAGCCAAGGACCGTCACGCTCGGAGCGTGAAACCCCAGCAACCGCCACGCTGCCAGCGTCAGCCGTCACGCTGACAGCGTCAGCAAGCAGGAACCTCCACGCTGATAGCGTGAAGTTCACGCTACAAGCGTGGGCAATCAGAAAGACTCACGCTCACAGCGTGGGATTGACGTTGTGAGCGTGAAGTCAAAAAGTCGTGGGTTTTAATTAAAACCCTAATCACTCTCTCATTCTCTCACTCTCAGCACTCTCTCAGCACTCTCCAGCTGCCGTTCATCTTTCCCTCTCCCTCTCTTCTCTTCTCCTCACCATACCACCCAAAGGTAACGCTTGATTTTCTTGTTCCCACCATTGTGCACCATCGTTCATCTCTCCC
>JAVKPL010011833.1:0-54274 GCA_032173675.1 Gastrolobium villosum | reverse complement strand
GGGGAGGTTTTGCCTGTTATTTCGTTCGGTTGGTCTTGCTGGATTCCGTCGAAGATTTTGGACGGAAAATGTTATACCGTCGAAAAAGGATAAATAAAAGTAATGCAAAAGAAATTCATTTTGTGAAGTTTTTCGACGGAAAATGAATTCCGTCGAAAATGAATTATAAAATAAATGCAAAAGAAATTGATTTTGTGAAGTTTTTCGACGGAAAATGGATTCCATCGATGATTTTTGAGGGAAAATGAATTCCGTCGAATATGGATGAATAAAATAAATGAAAAAGAAATTGACTTTATGAAGTTTTTCGACGGAAAATGAATTCCGTCGAAATGGATGAATAAGAAGAATGCAAAAGAAATTGATTTTGTGTTGTTTTTCGAAGGAAAATGGATTCCGTTGAAAACGGATGAATAAAATAAATGCAAAAGAAATTAATTTTGTGAAGTTTTTCGACGGAAAACAAATTCCTTCGAAAATGGATGAATAAAATAAATGCAAAAGAAATTAATTTTGTGAAGTTTTTCGACGGAAAATGGATTCCCTAGAAGATTTTTACTGGAAAATGGATTCCGTCGAAGATTTTTGATGGAAAATATATTCCGTCGAAAACGGATGAATAAAATAAATACAAAAGAAATTGATTTTGTGAAGTTTTTCGACGGAAAATGGATTATGTCGAAGATTTTTGACGGAAAATGAATTCCATCGAAAACGGATGAAAAAAATAAATGCAAAAGAAATTGATTTTGTGAATTTTTTTGATGGAAAATGGATTTCGTCGAAAGTGGATGAATAAAATAAATGCAAAAGAAATTAATTTTGTGAAGTTTTTCGACGCAAAAGGGATTCCGTAGAAGATTTGTGACCGAAAATGGATTCCGTCGAAGATTTTTGACGGAAAATGAATTCCATCGAAAACGGATGAATAAAATAAATGCAAAAGAAATTGATTTTGTGAAGTTTTTTGACGAAAAAGGAAATCCGTCGAAGATTTTTGACGGAAAACGAATTCCGTGAAAAAGGGATGAATAAAATAAATTGGAAAAGAAATTGATTTTGTTAAGTTTTTCGACGGAAAATGGATTACATCGAAAATGGATGAAAAAAATAAATGCAAAAGAAATTGATTTTGTGAAGTTTTTCGACGGAAAATGGATTCCGTCGAAGATTTTGGACGGAAAATGTATTCCGTCGAAAAAAGGATAAATAAAAGTAATGCAAAAGAAATTCATTTTGTGAAGTTTTTCGACGGAAAATGAATTCCGTCGAAAATGAATTATAAAATAAATGCAAAAGAAATTGATTTTGTGAAGTTTTTTGACGGAAAATGGATTCCATAGATGATTTTTGAGGGAAAATGAATTCCGTCGAATATGGATGAATAAAATAAATGAAAAAGAAATTGACTTTATGAAGTTTTTCGACGGAAAATGAATTCCGTCGAAAATGGATGAATAAGAAGAATGCAAAAGAAATTGATTTTGTGTTGTTTTTCGAAGGAAAATGGATTCCGTTGAAAACGGATGAATAAAATAAATGCAAAAGAAATTGATTTTGTGAAGTTTTTCGACGGAAAACAAATTCCTTCGAAAATAGATGAATAAAATAAATGCAAAACAAATTAATTTTGTGAAGTTTTTCGACGGAAAATGGATTCCCTAGAAGATTTTTGCTGGAAAATGGATTCCGTCGAAGATTTTTGACGGAAAATATATTCCGTCGAAAACGGATGAATAAAATAAATGCAAAAGAAATTGATTTTGTGAAGTTTTTCGACGGAAAATGGATTATGTCGAAGATTTTTGACGGAAAATGAATTCCGTCGAAAATGGATAAATAAAATAAATGAAAAGAAATTAGTTTTGTGAAGTTTTTTTTGACGGAAAACGGATTCCGTCGAAAATGGATGAAAAAAATAAATGCAAAAGAAATGATATTGTGAATTTTTTTGATGGAAAACGGATTCCGTCAAAAATGGATGAATAAGATAAATGCAAAAGAAATTAATTTTGTGAAGTTTTTCGACGTAAAAGGGATTCCGTAGAAGATTTGTGACCGAAAATGGATTCCGTCGAAGATTTTTGACGGAAAATGAATTCCATCGAAAACGGATGAATAAAATAAATGCAAAAGAAATTGATTTTGTGAAGTTTTTTGACGAAAAAGGAAATCCGTCGAAGATTTTTGACGGAAAACGAATTCCGTGAAAAAGGGATGAATAAAATAAATTGGAAAAGAAATTGATTTTGTTAAGTTTTTCGACGGAAAATGGATTACATCGAAAATGGATGAAAAAAATAAATGCAAAAGAAATTGATTTTGTGAAGTTTTTCGACGGAAAATGGATTCCGTCGAAGATTTTGGACGGAAAATGTATTCCGTCGAAAAAGGATAAATAAAAGTAATGCAAAAGAAATTCATTTTGTGAAGTTTTTCGACGGAAAATGAATTCCGTCGAAAATGGATGAATAAAATAAATGCAAAAGAAATTGATTTTGTGACGTTTTTCGACGGAAAATGGATTCCATCGATGATTTTTGAGGGAAAATGAATTCCGTCGAATATGGATGAATAAAATAAATGAAAAAGAAATTGACTTTATGAAGTTTTTCGACGGAAAATGAATTCCGTCGAAAATGGATGAATAAGAAGAATGCAAAAGAAATTGATTTTGTGTTGTTTTTCGAAGGAAAATGGATTCCGTTGAAAACGGATGAATAAAATAAATGCAAAAGAAATTGATTTTGTGAAGTTTTTCGACGGAAAACAAATTCCTTCGAAAATAGATGAATAAAATAAATGCAAAACAAATTAATTTTGTGAAGTTTTTCGACGGAAAATGGATTCCCTAGAAGATTTTTGCTGGAAAATGGATTCCGTTTTTTGACGGAAAATATATTCCGTCGAAAACGGATGAATAAAATAAATGCAAAAGAAATTGATTTTGTGAAGTTTTTCGACGGAAAATGGATTATGTCGAAGATTTTTGACGGAAAATGAATTCCGTCGAAAATGGATAAATAAAATAAATGAAAAGAAATTAGTTTTGTGAAGTTTTTTTTGACGGAAAACGGATTCCGTCGAAAATGGATGAAAAAAATAAATGCAAAAGAAATTGATATTGTGAATTTTTTTGATGGAAAACGGATTCCGTCAAAAATGGATGAATAAAATAAATGCAAAAGAAATTAATTTTGTGAAGTTTTTCGACGCAAAAGGGATTCCGTAGAAGATTTGTGACCGAAAATGGATTCCGTCGAAGATTTTTGACGGAAAATGAATTCCATCGAAAACGGATGAATAAAATAAATGCAAAAGAAATTGATTTTGTGAAGTTTTTCGACGAAAAAGGAAATCCGTCGAAGATTTTTGACGGAAAACGAATTCCGTGAAAAAGGGGTGAATAAAATAAATTGGAAAAGAAATTGATTTTGTTAAGTTTTTCGACGGAAAATGGATTCCATCGAAAATGGATGAAAAAAATAAATGCAAAAGAAATTGATTTTGTGAAGTTTTTCGACGAAAAATGGATTCCGTCGAAGATTTTGGACGGAAAATGTATTCTGTCGAAAAAGGATAAATAAAAGTAATGCAAAAGAAATTTATTTTGTGAAGTTTTTCGACGGAAAACGAATTCCGTCGAAAATGGATTATAAAATAAATGCAAAAGAAATTTATTTTGTGAAGTTTTTCGACGGAAAATGGATTCCGTAGAAGATTTTTGAGGGAAAATGAATTCCGTCGAATATGGATGAATAAAATAAATGAAAAAGAAATTGACTTTATGAAGTTTTTCGACGGAAAATGAATTCCGTGGAAAATGGATGAATAAGAAGAATGCAAAAGAAATTGATTTTGTGTTGTTTTAAGAAGGAAAATGGATTCCGTTGAAAACGGATGAATAAAATAAATGCAAAAGAAATTGATTTTGTGAAGTTTTTCGACGGAAAAAAAATTCCTTCGAAAACGGATGAATAAAATAAATGCAAAAGAAATTAATTTTGTGAAGTTTTTCGACGGAAAATGGATTTCCTAGAAGATTTTTGCTGGAAAATGGATTCCGTCGAAGATTTTTGACGGAAAATATATTCCGTCGAAAACGGATGAATAAAATAAATGCAAAAGAAATTGATTTTGTGAAGTTTTTCGACGGAAAATGGATTATGTCGAAGATTTTTGACGGAAAATGAATTCCGTCGAAAATGGATAAATAAAATAAATGAAAAGAAATTAGTTTTGTGAAGTTTTTTTTGACGGAAAACGGATTCCGTCGAAAATGGATGAAAAAAATAAATGCAAAAGAAATTGATATTGTGAATTTTTTTGATGGAAAACGGATTCCGTCAAAAATGGATGAATAAAATAAATGCAAAAGAAATTAATTTTGTGAAGTTTTTCGACGGAAAATGGATTCCGTCGAAGATTTTTGACGGAAAATGTATTCCGTCGAAAATGGAAAAATAAAAGTAATGGAAAAGAAATTTATTTTGTGAAGTTTTTCGACGGAAAATGAATTCCGTCGAAAATGGAATATAAAATAAATGAAAAAGAAATTGATTTTGTGAAGTTTTTCGACGGAAAATGGATTCCGTCGATGATTTTTGACGGAAAATGAATTCTGTCGAAAATGGATGAATAAAATTAATGAAAAAGAAATTGATTTTGTGAAGTTTTTCAACAGAAAATGAATTCCATCGAAAATGGATGAATAAGAATAATGCAAAAGAAATTGATTTTGTCTTATTTTTCGAGGGAAAATGGATTCCGTTGAAAATGGATGAATAAAATAAATGCAAAAGAAATTGATTTTGTGAAGTTTTTCGACGGAAAACAAATTCCTTCGAAAATGGATGAATAAAATAAATGCAAAAGAAATTAATTTTGTGCAGTTTTTCGACGGAAAATGGATTCCGTAGAAGATTTTTGATGGAAAATGGATTCCGTCGAAGATTTTGGACGGAAAGTGAATTCCGTCGAAAACGGATGAATAAAATAAATGCAAAAGAAATTGATTTTGTGAAGTTTTTCGACGGAAAATGGATTGCGTCGAAGATTTTTGACGGAAAATGAATTCCGTCGAAAATGGATGAATAAAATAAATGCAAAAGAAATTGATTTTGTGAAGTTTTTCGACGGAAAATGGATTGCGTCGAAGATTTTTGACGAAAAATGAATTCCGTCGAAAATGGATGAATAAAATAAATGCAAAAGAAATTGATTTTGTGAAGTTTTTCGACGCAAAATGGATTCCGTAGAAGATTTTTGACGGAAAATGAATTCCGTCGAAAATTGATGAATAAAATAAATGCAAAAGAAATTGATTTTGTGAAATTTTTTTGACGGAAAACGGATTCCGTTGAAAATGGATGAATAAAATAAATGCAAAAGAAATTGATATTGTGAAGTTTTATGACGAAAAACGGATTCCGTCGAAAATGGATGAATAAAATAAATGCAAAAGAAATTGATTTTGTGAAGTTTTTCGACGGAAAATAGATTCTGTCGAAGATTTTTGACGGAAAATGAATTCCGTCGAAAAAGGATGAATAAAATAATTGCATAAGAAATTAATTTTGTGAAGTTTATTTGACGGAAAACGGATTCCGTCAAAAATAGATGAATAAAATAAATGCATAAGAAATTGATTTTATGAAGTTTTTCGACGCAAAATGGATTCCGTCGAAGATTTTTGACGAAAAATGTATTCTGTCGAAAACGGATGAATAAAATAAATGCAAAATAAATTGATTTTGTGAAATTTTTCGACGGAAAACAAATTCCGTTGAAAACGGATGAATAAAATAAATGGAAAAGAATTTGATTTTGTGAACTTTTTCGACGAAAAAGGAAATCTGTCGAAGAATTTTGATGGAAAACGAATTCCGTCCAAAACGGATGAATAAAATAAATTAGAAAATAATTTAATTTTGTAAAGTTTTTCGAAGGAAAATGGATTCCGTTGAAAACGGATGAATAAAATAAATACAAAAGAAATTGATTTTGTGAAGTTTTTCGATGGAAAATAGATTCCGTCGAAAATGGATGAAAAATAAATGCAAAAGAAATTGATTATGTAAATTTTTTCGACGGAAAATGGATTCCGTCGAAGATTTTTGACGGAAAATGTATTCCTTCGAAAATGCATAAATAAAAGTAATGCAAAAGAAATTTATTTTGTGAAGTTTTTCGACGGAAAATGGATTCCATCGATGATTTTTGACGGAAAATGAATTCTATCGAAAATGGATGAATAAAATAAATGAAAAAGAAATTGATTTTGTATAGTTTTTCGACGGAAAATGAATTCCGTCGAAAACGGATAAATAAGAAGAATGCAAAAGAAATTGATTTTGTGTTGTTTTTCGAAGGAAAATGGATTCCGTTGAAAATGGATGAATAAAAAAATGCAAAAGAAATTGATTTTGTGAAGTTTATCGACGGAAAACAAATTCCTTCGAAAACGGATGAATAAAATAAATGCAAAATAAATTAATTTTGTGAAGTTTTTCGACGAAAAAGGAAATTTGTCGAAGATTTTTTACGGAAAACGAATTCCGTCGATAACGGATGAATAAAATAAATTGGAAAATAATTTGATTTTGTAAAGTTTTTCGAAGGAAAATGGATTCCGTCGAAATCGGATGAATAAAATAAATGCAAAAAAAATTGATTTTGTGAAGTTTTTCGATGGAAAATGGATTCCGTCGAAAATAGAAGAATAAAATAAATGCAAAAGAAACTGATATTGTGTTGTTTTTCGAAGCAAAATGTATTCCGTTGAAAACAGATGAATAAAATAAATGCAAATGAAATTGATTTTGTGAAGTTTTTCGACGAAAAAGGAAATCCATCGAAGATTTTTTATGGAAAACGAAATCCATCGAAAACGGATGAATAAAATAAATAGGAAAAGTAATTGATTTTGTGAAGTTTTTCGACGGAAAACGGATTCCGTCGAAAATGGATGAGTTAAACAAATGCAAATGAAATAGATTTTGTGAAGTTTTTCAACGGAAAATGAATTCCATCGAAAATGGATGAATAAGAAGAATGCAAAAGAAATTGATTTTGTCTTATTTTTCGAAGGAAAATGGATTCCGTTGAAAATGGATGAATAAAATAAATGCAAAAGAAATTGATTTTGTGAAGTTTTTCGACGGAAAACAAATTCCTTCGAAAATGGATGAATAAAATAAATGCAAAAGAAATTAATTTTGTGCAGTTTTTCGACGGAAAATGGATTCCGTAGAAGATTTTTGATGGAAAATGGATTCCGTCGAAGATTTTTGACGGAAAGTGAATTCCGTCGAAAACGGATGAATAAAATAAATGCAAAAGAAATTAATTTTGCGAAGTTTTTCGACGGAAATTGGATTTCGTCGAAGATTTTTGACGGAAAATGAATTCCGTCGAAAATGGATGAATAAAATAAATGCAAAAGAAATTGATTTTGTGTTGTTTTTCGAAGGAAAATGGATTCCGTTGAAAATGGATGAATAAAATAAATGGAAAAAAATTGATTTTGTAAAGTTTTTCGAAGAAAAAAGAAATCCGTCGAAGATTTTTGACGGAAAACGAATTCCGTCGAAAACGGATGAATAAAATAAATTGGAAAATAATTTGATTTTGTAAAGATTATCGTAGGAAAATGGATTCCGTCGAAAACGGATGAATAAAATAAATGCAAAAGAAATTGATTTTGTGAAGTCTTTCGACGGAAAATTAATTATGTCGAAGATTTTTGACGGAAAATGAATTCCGTCTAAAATGGATGAATAAAATAAATGCAAAAGAAATTAATTTTGTGAAGTTTTTTTTGACGGAAAACGGATTCCGTCGAAAATGGATGAAAAAAATAAATGCAAAAGAAATTGATATTGTGAATTTTTTTGATGGAAAACGGATTCCGTAAAAAATGGATGAACAAAACAAATGCAAAAGAAATTGATTTTATGAAGTTTTTCGACGAAAAATGGATTCTGTCGAAGATTTTTGACGAAATATGTATCCCGTCGAAAATGGAAGAATAAAATAAATGCAAAAGAAATTGATTTTGTGAAGTTTTTCGACGGAAAACAAATTCTGTTGAAAACGGATGAATAAAATAAATGCAAAAGAAATTGATTTTGTGAAGTTTTTCGATGAAAAATGGATTCCGTAGAAGTTTTTCGACGGAAAATGGATTCCGTCGAAGATTTTTGAAGGAAAACGGATTCCGTCGAAAACGGATGAATAAAATAATTGCAAAAGAAATTGATTTTGTGAAGTTTTTCGACGAAAAAGGAAATCCGTCGAAGATTTTTGACGGAAAACGAATTCCGTCAAAAAGGGATGAATAAAATAAATTGGAAAAGAAATTGATTTTGTTAAGTTTTTCGAAGGAAAATGGATTCCGTCGAAAACGGAAGAATAAAATAAATGCAAAAGAAATTGATTTTGTGATGTTTTTTTGACGAAAAATGGATTCCGTCGAAAATGGATGAACAAAATAAATGCAAAAGAAATTGATTTTGTGAAGTTTTTTGACGGAAAACGGATTCCGTTGAAAATGGATGAATAAAATAAATGCAAAAGAAATTGATATTGTGAAGTTTTTTGACGGAAAATGGATTCCGTCGAAAATGGATGAATAAAATAAATGCAAAAGAAATTGATTTTGTGAAGTTTTCGACGGAAAAATGATTCCGTCGAAGATATTTGACGGAAAATGTATTCCGTCGAAAATGGATGAATTAAATTAATGCAAAAGAAATTTATTTTGTGAAGTTTTCGACGGAAAATGAATTCCATCGAAAATGGATGAATAAAATAAATGCAAAAGAAATTGATTTTGAGAAGTTTTTCGACTGAAAATGATTTCCGTCGAAAACGGATGAATAAGATAAATGGAAAAGAAATTCATTTTGTGAAGTTTTTTGACGGAAAATGGATTCCGTCGAAAACGGATGGATAAAATAAATGCAAAAGAAATTGATTTTTTGATGTTTTTCGATGGAAAATGGATTCCGTTGAAAACCAGATGAATAAATTAAATGGAAAAGAAATTAATTTTGTGAAGTTTTTCGACGAAAAAGGAAATCAGTCGAACATTTTTGACGGAAAATGAATTCCGTCGAAAACGGATGAATAAAATAAATTGGAAAACAATTTGATCTTGTAAAGTTTTTCGAAGGAAAATGGATTCCGTCGAAAACGGATGAATAAAATAAATGCAAAAGAAATTGATTTTTTGGAGTTTTTTGATGGAAAATGGATTTCGTAGAAGTTTTTCGACGGAAAATGGATTCCGTCGAAGATTTTTGACGGAAAATGAATTCCGTCGAAAATGGATGAATAAAATAAATGCAAAAGAAATTAATTTTGTGAAGTCTTTTTTGACGGAAAATGGATTCCGACAAAAATGGATGAATAAAATAAATGCAAAAGAAATTGATATTGTGAAATTTTTTGATGGAAAACGGATTCCATCGAAAATGGAAGAATAAAATAATAGCAAAAGAAATTGCTTTTATGAAGTTTTTCAACGAAAAATGGATTCCTTCGAAGATTTTTGACGAAAAATGTATTCCGTCGAAGACGGATGAATAAAATAAATGTAAAAGAAATTGATTTTGTGAATTTTTCGACGGAAAAAGAATTTCGTCGAAACGGACTAATAAAATAAATGCAAAAGAAATTGATTTTTTGAAGTTTTTCGACGAAAAATGGATACCGTAGAAGATATTTGACGGAAAATGGATTCCGTCAAAGATTTTAGACGGAAAATGAATTGCATCGAAAATGGATGAATAAAATGAATGCAAAAGAAATTGATTTTGTGTTGTTTTTCGAAGGAAAATGGGTTCCGTTGAAAACGGATGAATAAAATAAATGGAAAAAAATTGATTTTGTGAAGTTTTTCGACGAAAAAGGAAATCAGTCGAAGATTTTGGACGGAAAATGAATTCCGTCGAAAACGGATGAATAAAATAAATTGGAAAATAATAAATTGGAAAATAATTTGATTTTGTAAACTTTTCCGAAGGAAAATGGATTTCGTCGAAAACGGAAGAATAAAATAAATGCAAAAGAAATTGATTTTGTGAAGTTTTTTTGACGAAAAATGGATTCCGTCGAAAATGGATGAACAAAATAAATGCAAAAGAAATTGATATTATGAAGTTTTTTGAAGCAAAATGGATTCCGTCGAATATTTTTGATGGAAAATGTATTCCGTCGGAAATGGATGAATTAAATTAATGCAAAACGAATTTATTTTGTGAAGGTTTTCGACGGAAAATGAATTCCGTCGAAAACGGATGAATAAAATAAACGGAAAAATTCATTTTGTGAAGTTTTTTGACGGAAAACGGATTCCGTCGAAAATGGATGAATAAAATAAATGCAAAAGAAATTGATTTTGTGTTGTTTTTCGAAGCAAAATGGATTCCGTTGAAAACGGATGAATAAAATAAATGAAAAAGAAATTGATTTTGTGATGTTTTTCGACGCAAAATGGATTCCTTCGATGATTTTTGACGGAAAATGAATTCCATCGAAGATTGATGAATAAAATAAATGCAAAAGAAATTGATTTTGTGAAGTTTTTTTGACGGAAAACGGATTCCGTCGAAAATGGATGAATAAAATAAATGCAAAAGAAATTGATTTTGTGAAGTTTTTCGACGGAAAATGGATTCCGTCGAAAATGGATGAATAAAATAAATGCAAAAGAAATTGATTTTTGTGAAGTTTTCAACGGAAAATGGATTCTGTCGAAGATATTTGACGGAAAATGTATTCCGTCGAGAATGGATGAATTAAATTAATGCAAAAGAAACTTATTTTGTGAAGTTTTTCGACGGAAAACGAATTCCGTCGAAAATGGATGAATAAAATAAATGCAAAAGAAATTGATTTTGTGAAGTTTTTCGGCGGAAAATGGATTCCGTCGAAGATTTTTGACGGAAAATGGATTCCGTCAAAGATTTTTGACGAAAAATGAATTCTGTCGAAAATGGATGAATAAAATAAATGAAAAAGAAATTTATTTTGTGAAGTTTTTCGACGGAAAATGAATTTCGTCGAAAATGGATGAATAAGATAAATGGAAAAGAAATTCATTTTGTGAAGTTTTTTGACGGAAAACGGATTCCGTCGAAAATGGATGAATAAAATAAATGCAAAATAAATTGAATTTGTGTTGTTTTTCGATGGAAAATGGATTCCGTTGAAATAAGATGAATAAAATAAATGGAAAAGAAATTGATTTTGTGAAGGTTTTCGACGAAAAAGGAAATCAGTCGAAGAATTTTGACGGAAAACGAATTCCGTCGAAAACGGATGAATAAAATAAATTGGAAAAAAAATTTATTTTGTGAAGTTTTTCGACGGAAAATGGATTTTGTCGAAGATTTTTGACGGAAAACGAATTCCGTCGAAAATGGATGAATAAAATAATTGCATAAGAAATTAATTTTGTGAAGTTTTTTTGACGGAAAATGGATTCCGTCGAAAATAGATGAATAAAATAAATGCAAATGAAATTGATTTTATGAAGTTTTTTGACGAAAAATGCATTCCGTCGAAGATTTTTCGACGGAAAATGGATTATGTCGAAGATTTTTGACAGAAAATGTATTCCGTCGAAAACGGATGAATAAAATAAATGCAAAAGAAATTGATTTTGTGAAGTTTTTTTGATGGAATATGGATTCTGTAGAATATTTTTGATGGAAAATGGATTCCGTCGAAGATTTTTGACGGAAAATGAATTCCGTCGAAAATGGGTGAATAAAATAAATGCCAAAGAAATTGATTTTGTGAAGTTTTTTGACGGAAAATGGATTTCGTCGAAAATGGATGAATAAAATAAATGCAAAAGAAATTGATTTTGGGTTGTTTTTCGAAGGAAAATGGATTCCGTTGAAAACGGATGAATAAAATAAATGGAAAAAAATTGATTTTGTGAAGTTTTTCGACGAAAAAGGAAATCAGTCGAAGATTTTGGACGGAAAATGAATTCCGTCGAAAACGGATGAATAAAATAAATTGGAAAATAATAAATTGGAAAATAATTTGATTTTGTAAACTTTTCCGAAGGAAAATGGATTCCGTCGAAAACGGAAGAATAAAATAAATGCAAAAGAAATTGATTTTGCGAAGTTTTTTTGACGAAAAATGGATTCCGTCGAAAATGGATGAACAAAATAAATGCAAAAGAAATTGATTTTGTGAAGTTTTTTTGACGCAAAATGGATTCCGTCGAATATTTTTGATGGAAAATGTATTCCGTCGGAAATGGATGAATTAAATTAATGCAAAACGAATTTATTTTGTGAAGGTTTTCGACGGAAAATGAATTCCGCCGAAAACGGATGAATAAAATAAACGGAAAAATTCATTTTGTTAAGTTTTTTGACGGAAAACGGATTCCGTCGAAAATGGATGAATAAAATAAATGCAAAAGAAATTGATTTTGTGTTGTTTTTCGAAGCAAAATGGATTCCGTTGACAATGGATGAATTAAATAAATGCAAAAGAAATTGATTTTGTCAAGTTTTTTTGAAGGAAAACGGATCCCGTCGAAAATGGATGAATAAAATAAATGCAAAAGAAATTGATTTTGTGAAGTTTTCGACGGAAAATGGATTCCGTCGAAGATTTTTGACAGAAAATGTATTCTGTCGAAAATGGATGAATTAAATTAATGCAAAAGAAATTTATTTTGTGAAGTTTTTCGACGGAAAACGAATTCCATCGAAAATGGATGAATAAAATAAATGCAAAAGAAATTGATTTTGTGAAGTTATTTTGACGGAAAACGGATTCCGACGAAAATGGATGAATAAAATAAATGCAAAAGAAATTGATGTTGTGAATATTTTTGATGGAAAACAGATTCCGTCGAAAAAGGAAGAATAAAATAATTGCAAAAGAAATTGATTTTATGAAGTTTTTCAACGAAAAATGGATTCCATCGAAGATTTTTGACGAAAAATGTATTCCGTCGAAAACGGATGAATAAAATAAATGCAAAAGAAATTGATTTTGTGAAGTTTTTCGACGGATAAAGAATTTCGTCGAAACGGATTAATAAAATAAATGCAAAAGAAATTGATTTTTTGAAGTTTTTTGACGGAAAATGGATACCGTAGAAGATATTTGACGGAAAATGGATTCCGTCGAAGATTTTGGACGGAAAATGAATTGCATAGAAAATGGATGAATAAAATAAATGCAAAAGAAATTGATTTTGTGAAGTTTTTGGACGGAAAACGGATTCGGTCGAAAATAGATAAATAAAATGAATGCAAAAGAAATTGATTTTGTGTTGTTTTTCGAAGCAAAATGGATTTCCGTTGAAAACGGATGAATAAAATAAATGCAATAGAAATTGATTTTGTGAAGTTTTTCGACGCAAAATGGATTGTCGATGATTTTTGACGGAAAATGAATTTCGTCGAAAATCAATGAATAAAATAAATGCAAAAGAAATTGATTTTGTGAAGTTTTTTTGACGGAAAACGGATTCCGTCGAAAATGGATGAATAAAATAAATGCAAAAGAAATTGATATTGTGAAGTTTTTTGACGGAAAACGGATTCCGTCGAAAATGGATAAATAAAATAAATGCAAAAGAAATTGAATTTTGTGAAGTTTTCGATGAAAAATGGATTCCGTCGAATATATTTGACGGAAAATGTATTTCGTCGAAAATTGTTGAATTAAATTAATGTAAAAGAAATTGATTTTATGAAGTTTTTCGACGAAAAATGGATTCTGTCGAAGATTTTTGACGAAATATGTATCCCGTCGAAAATGGAAGAATAAAATAAATGCAAAAGAAATTGATTTTGTGAAGTTTTTCGACGGAAAACAAATTCTGTTGAAAACGGATGAATAAAATAAATGCAAAAGAAATTGATTTTGTGAAGTTTTTCGATGAAAAATGGATTCCGTAGAAGTTTTTCGACGGAAAATGGATTCCGTCGAAGATTTTTGAAGGAAAACGGATTCCGTCGAAAACGGATGAATAAAATAATTGCAAAAGAAATTGATTTTGTGAAGTTTTTCGACGGAAAAGGAAATCCGTCGAAGATTTTTGACGGAAAACGAATTCCGTCAAAAAGGGATGAATAAAATAAATTGGAAAAGAAATTGATTTTGTTAAGTTTTTCGAAGGAAAATGGATTCCGTCGAAAACGGAAGAATAAAATAAATGCAAAAGAAATTGATTTTGTGATGTTTTTTTGACGAAAAATGGATTCCGTCGAAAATGGATGAACAAAATAAATGCAAAAGAAATTGATTTTGTGAAGTTTTTTGACGGAAAACGGATTCCGTTGAAAATGGATGAATAAAATAAATGCAAAAGAAATTGATATTGTGAAGTTTTTTGACGGAAAATGGATTCCGTCGAAAATGGATGAATAAAATAAATGCAAAAGAAATTGATTTTGTGAAGTTTTCGACGGAAAATGCATTCTGTCGGAGATTTTTGACGGAAAATGTATTCCGTCGAAAATGGATGAATTAAATTAATGCAAAAGAAATTTATTTTGTGAAGTTTTCGACGGAAAATGAATTCCATCGAAAATGGATGAATAAAATAAATGCAAAAGAAATTGATTTTGAGAAGTTTTTCGACTGAAAATGATTTCCGTCGAAAACGAATGAATAAGATAAATGGAAAAGAAATTCATTTTGTGAAGTTTTTTGACGGAAAATGGATTCCGTCGAAAACGGATGGATAAAATAAATGCAAAAGAAATTGATTTTGTGATGTTTTTCGATGGAAAATGGATTCCGTTGAAAACCAGATGAATAAATTAAATGGAAAAGAAATTAATTTTGTGAAGTTTTTCGACGAAAAAGGAAATCAGTCGAACATTTTTGACGGAAAATGAATTCCGTCGAAAACGGATGAATAAAATAAATTGGAAAACAATTTGATCTTGTAAAGTTTTTCGAAGGAAAATGGATTCCGTCGAAAACAGATGAATAAAATAAATGCAAAAGAAATTGATTTTGCGAAGTTTTTTGATGGAAAATGGATTCTGTCGAAGTTTTTTTACGGATAATGGATTCCGTTGAAGATGGATGAATAAAATAAATGCAAAAGAAATTAATTTTGTGAAGTCTTTTTTGACGGAAAATGGATTCCGACAAAAATGGATGAATAAAATAAATGCAAAAGAAATTGATATTGTGAAATTTTTTGATGGAAAAACGGATTCCATCGAAAATGGAAGAATAAAATAATAGCAAAAGAAATTGCTTTTATGAAGTTTTTCAACGAAAAATGGATTCCTTCGAAGATTTTTGACGAAAAATGTATTCCGTCGAAGACGGATGAATAAAATAAATGTAAAAGAAATTGATTTTGTGAATTTTTCGACGGAAAAAGAATTTCGTCGAAACGGACTAATAAAATAAATGCAAAAGAAATTGATTTTTTGAAGTTTTTCGACGAAAAATGGATACCGTAGAAGATATTTGACGGAAAATGATAGAAGATTTTGGACGGAAAATGAATTGCATAGAAAATGGATGAATAAAATAAATGCAAAAGAAATTGATTTTGTGAAGTTTTTGGACGGAAAACGGATTCGGTCGAAAATAGATAAATAAAATGAATGCAAAAGAAATTGATTTTGTGTTGTTTTTCGAAGCAAAATGGATTTCCGTTGAAAACGGATGAATAAAATAAATGCAATAGAAATTGATTTTGTGAAGTTTTTCGACGCAAAATGGATTCCGTCGATGATTTTTGACGGAAAATGAATTTCGTCGAAAATCAATGAATAAAATAAATGCAAAAGAAATTGATTTTGTGAAGTTTTTTTGACGGAAAACGGATTCCGTCAAAAATGGATGAATAAAATAAATGCAAAAGAAATTGATATTGTGAAGTTTTTTGACGGAAAACGGATTCCGTCGAAAATGGATAAATAAAATAAATGCAAAAGAAATTGAATTTTGTGAAGTTTTCGATGAAAAATGGATTCCGTCGAATATATTTGACGGAAAATGTATTTCGTCGAAAATTGTTGAATTAAATTAATGTAAAAGAAATTTATTTTGTGAAGTTTTTCGACGGAAAACGAATTCCGTGAAAAATGGATGAATAAAATAAATGCAAAAAAAATTGATTTTGTGAAGTTTTTCGACGGAAAATGAATTCCGTCGAAAATGGATGAATAAGATAAATGGAAAAGAAATTCATTTTGTGAAGTTTTTGATGGAAAACGGTGTCCTTCGAAAATGGATGAATAAAATAAATGCAAAATAAATTGATTTTGTGTTGTTTTTCGATGGAAAATGGATTCCGTTGAAATAAGATGAATAAAATAAATGGAAAAGAAATTGATTTTGTGAAGGTTTTCGACGAAAAAGGAAATCAGTCGAAGATTTTTGACGGAAAATGAATTCCGTCGAAAACGGATGAATAAAATAAATTGGAAAAAAATTTGATATTGTAAAGTTTTTCGAAGGAAAATGGATTCCGTCGAAAATGGATGAATAAAATAAATGCAAAAGAAATTGATTTTGTGAAGTTTTTCGACGGAAAATGGATTCTGTCGAAGATTTTTGACGGAAAATGAATTCCGTCGAAAATGGATGAATAAAATAATTGCATAAGAAATTAATTTTGTGAAGTTTATTTGACGGAAAACGGATTCCGTCGAAAATAGATGAATAAAATAAATGCAAAAGAAATTGATTTTATGAAATTTTTCGACGGAAAACAAATTCCGTTGAAAACGGATGAATAAAATAAATGGAAAAGAATTTGATTTTGTGAAGTTTTTCGACGAAAAAGGAAATCAGTCGAAGAATTTTGACGGAAAATGAATTCCGTCCAAAACGGATGAATAAAATAAATTAGAAAATAATTTAATTTTGTAAAGTTTTTCGAAGGAAAATGGATTCCGTCGAAAACGGATGAATAAAATAAATGCAAAAGAAATTGATTTTGTGAAGTTTTTTGATGGAAAATAGATTCAGTCGAAAATGGATGAAAAAATAAATGCAAAAGAAATTGATTTTGTGAAGTTATTCGACGGAAAATGGATTCCGTCGCAGATTTTTGACGGAAAATGTATTCCTTCGAAAATGCATAAATAAAAGTAATGCAAAAGAAATTTATTTTGTGAAGTTTTTCGACGGAAAATGGATTCCATCGATGATTTTTGACGGAAAATGAATTCTATCGAAAATGGATGAATAAAATAAATGAAAAAGAAATTGATTTTGTATAGTTTTTCGACGGAAAATGAATTCCGTCGAAAACGGATGAATAAGAAGAATGCAAAAGAAATTGATTTTGTGTTGTTTTTCGAAGGAAAATGGATTCCGTTGAAAATGGATGAATAAAATAAATGCAAAAGAAATTGATTTTGTGAAGTTTATCGACGGAAAACAAATTCCTTCGAAAACGGATGAATAAAATAAATGCAAAATAAATTAATTTTGTGAAGTTTTTCGACGAAAAAGGAAATCAGACGAAGATTTTTTACGGAAAACGAATTCCGTCGAAAACGGATGATTAAAATAAATTGGAAAATAATTTGATTTTGTAAAGTTTTTCGAAGGAAAATGGATTCCGTCGAAATCGGATGAATAAAATAAATGCAAAAGAAATTGATTTTGTGAAGTTTTTCGATGGAAAATGGATTCCGTCGAAAATAGAAGAATAAAATAAATGCAAAAGAAACTGATTTTGTGTTGTTTTTCGAAGCAAAATGGATTCCGTTGAAAACGGATGAATAAAATAAATGCAAATGAAATTGATTTTGTGAAGTTTTTCGACGAAAAAGGAAATCCGTCGAAGATTTTTTATGGAAAACGAAATCCATCGAAAACGGATGAATAAAATAAATAGGAAAAGTAATTGATTTTGTGAAGTTTTTCGACGGAAAACGGATTCCGTCGAAAATGGATGAGTAAAACAAATGCAAATGAAATAGATTTTGTTAAGTTTTTCGACGGAAAATGGATTCCATAGATGATTTTTGACGGAAAATGAATTCCGTCGAAAATGGAAGAATAAAATAAATGAAAAAGAAATTGATTTTGTGAAGTTTTTCAACGGAAAATGAATTCCTTCGAAAACGGATGAATAAGATAAATGGAAAAGAAATTCATTTTGTGAAGTTTTTTGACGGAAAACGGAGTCCATCGAAAACGGATGAATAAAATAAATGCAAAATAAATTGATTTTGTGTTGTTTTTCGATGGAAAATGGATTCCGTTGAAATAAGATGAATAAAATAAATGGAAAAGAAATTGATTTTGTGAAGGTTTTCGACGAAAAAGGAAATCAGTCGAAGATTTTTGACGGAAAATGAATTCCGTCGAAAACGGATGAATAAAATAAATTGGAAAAAAATTTGATATTGTAAAGTTTTTCGAAGGAAAATGGATTCCGTCGAAAATGGATGAATAAAATAAATGCAGAAGAAATTGATTTTGTGAAGTTTTTCGACGAAAAATGGATTCTGTCGAAGATTTTTGACGGAAAATGAATTCCGTCGAAAATGGATGAATAAGATAATTGCATAAGAAATTAATTTTGTGAAGTTTATTTGACGGAAAACGGATTCCGTCGAAAATAGATGAATAAAATAAATGCAAAAGAAATTGATTTTATCAAGTTTTTCGACGCAAAATGGATTCCGTCGAAGATTTTTGACGAACAATGTATTCTGTCGAAAACGGATGAATAAAATAAATGCAAAATAAATTGATTTTGTGAAATTTTTCGACGGAAAACAAATTCCGTTGAAAACGGATGAATAAAATAAATGGAAAAGAATTTGATTTTGTGAAGTTTTTCGACGAAAAAGGAAATCAGTCGAAGAATTTTGACGGAAAACGGATTCCGTCGAAAATGGATGAATAAAATAAATGCAAAAGAAATTGATTTTGTGAAGTTTTTCGACGGAAAATGGATTCCGTCGAAAATGGATGAATAAAATAAATGCAAAAGAAATTGATTTTGTGAAGTTTTTCGATGGAAAATAGATTCCGTCGAAAATGGATGAAAAAATAAATGTAAAAGAAATTGATTTTGTGAAGTTTTTCGACGGAAAATGGATTCCGTCGAAGATTTTTGACGGATAATGTATTCCTTCGAAAATGCATTAATAAAAGTAATGCAAAAGAAATTTATTTTGTGAAGTTTTTCGACGGAAAATGGATTCCATCGATGATTTTTGACGGAAAATGATTTCTATCGAAAATGGTTGAATAAAATAAATGAAAAAGAAATTGATTTTGTATAGTTTTTCGACGGAATATGAATTCCGTCGAAAACGGATGAATAAGAAGAATGCAAAAGAAATTGATTTTGTGTTGTTTTTCGAAGGAAAATGGATTCCGTTGAAAATGGATGAATAAAATAAATGCAAAAGAAATTGATTTTGTGAAGTTTATCGACGGAAAACAAATTCCTTCGAAAACGGATGAATAAAATAAATGCAAAATAAATTAATTTTGTGAAGTTTTTCGACGAAAAAGGAAATCAGTCGAAGATTTTTTACGGAAAACGAATTCCGTCGATAACGGATGAATAAAATAAATTGGAAAATAATTTATTTTGTAAAGTTTTTCGAAGGAAAATGGATTCCGTCGAAATCGGATGAATAAAATAAATGCAAAAGAAATTGATTTTGTGAAGTTTTTCGATGGAAAATGGATTCCGTCGAAAATAGAAGAATAAAATAAATGCAAAAGAAACTGATTTTGTGTTGTTTTTCGAAGCAAAATGGATTCCGTTGAAAACGGATGAATAAAATAAATGCAAATGAAATTGATTTTGTGAAGTTTTTGAACGAAAAAGGAAATATGTCGAAGATTTTTTATGGAAAACGAAATCCATCGAAAACGGATGAATAAAATAAATAGGAAAAGTAATTGATTTTGTGAAGTTTTTCGACGGAAAACGGATTCCGTCGAAAATGGATGAGTAAAACAAATGCAAATGAAATAGATTTTGTTAAGTTTTTTGACGGAAAATGGATTCCATCAATGATTTTTGACGGAAAATGAATTCCGTCGAAAATGGAAGAATAAAATAAATGAAAAAGAAATTGATTTTGTGAAGTTTTTCAACGGAAAATGAATTCCGTCGAAAACGGATGAATAAGATAAATGGAAAAGAAATTCATTTTGTGAAGTTTTTGATGGAAAACGGAGTCCTTCGAAAATGGATGAATAAAATAAAAGCAAAATAAATTGATTTTGTGTTGTTTTTCGATGGAAAATGGATTCCGTTGAAATAAGATGAATAAAATAAATGGAAAAAAAATTGATTTTGTGAAGGTTTTCGATGAAAAAGGAAATCAGTCGAAGATTTTTGACGGAAAATGAATTCCGTCGAAAATGGATGAATAAAATAAATTGGAAAAAAATTTGATATTGTAAAGTTTTTCGAAGGAAAATGGATTCCGTCAAAAATGGATGAATAAAATAAATGCAAAAGAAATTGATTTTGTGAAGTTTTTCGACGGAAAATGGATTCGGTCGAAGATTTTTGACGGAAAATGAATTCCGTCGAAAATGGTTGAATAAAATAATTGCATAAGAAATTAATTTTGTGAAGTTTATTTGACGGAAAACGGATTCCGTCGAAAATAGATGAATAAAATAAATGCAAAAGAAATTGATTTTATGAAGTTTTTCGATGCAAAATGGATTCCGTCGAAGATTTTTGACGAAAAATGTATTCTGTCGAAAACGGATGAATAAAATAAATGCACAATAAATTGATTTTGTGAAATTTTTCGACAAAAAACATTTTCCGTTGAAAACGGATCAATAAAATAAATGGAAAAGAATTTGATTTTGTGAAGTTTTTCGACGAAAAAGGAAATCAGTCGAAGAATTTTGACGGAAAACGAATTCCGTCCAAAACGGATGAATAAAAAATTAGAAAATAATTTAATTTTGTAAAGTTTTTCGAGAAAATAATTTAATTTTGTAAAGTTTTTCGAAGGAAAATGGATTCCGTCGAAAACGGATGAATAAAATAAATGCAAAAGAAATTGATTTTATGAAGTTTTTCGACGGAAAATGGAAAACGGATGAATAAAATAAATGCACGATTTTGTGAAATTTTTCGAAGTTGAAAACGGATTAAAATAAATGGAAAAGAATTTGATTTTGTGAAGTTTTTCGGAAAATGTATTCCTTCGAAAATGGATAAATAAAAGTAATGCAAAAGAAATTTATTTTGTGAACTATTTCGACGGAAAATGGATTCCATCGATGATTTTTGACGGAAAATGAATTCTATCGAAAATGGATGAATAAAATAAATGAAAAAAGAAATTGATTTTGTATAGTTTTTCGACGGAAAATGAATTCCGTCGAAAACGGATGAATAAGAAGAATGCAAAAGAAATTGATTTTGTGTTGTTTTTCGAAGGAAAATGGATTCCGTTGAAAATGGATGAATAAAATAAATGCAAAAGAAATTGATTTCTTGAAGTTTATCGACGGAAAACAAATTCCTTCGAAAACGGATGAATAAAATAAATGCAAAATAAATTAATTTTGTGAAGTTTTTCGACGAAAAAGGAAATAAGTCGAAGATTTTGTACGGAAAACGAATTCCGTCGATAACGGATGAATAAAATAAATTGGAAAATAATTTGATTTTGTAAAGTTTTTCGAAGGAAAATGGATTCCGTCGAAATCGGATGAATAAAATAAATGCAAAAGAAATTGATTTTGTGAAGTTTTTCGATGGAAAATGGATTCTGTCGAAAATAGAAGAATAAAATAAATGCAAAAGAAACTGATTTTGTCTTGTTTTTCGAAGCAAAATGGATTCCGTTGAAAACGGATGAATAAAATAAATGCAAATGAAATTGATTTTGTAAAGTTTTTCGACGAAAAAGGAAATCCGTCGAAGATTTTTTATGGAAAACGAAATCCATCGAAAACGGATGAATAAAATAAATAGGAAAAGTAATTGATTTTGTGAAGTTTTTCGACGGAAAACGGATTCCGTCGAAAATGGATGAGTAAAACAAATGCAAATGAAATAGATTTTGTTAAGTTTTTCGACGGAAAATGAATTCCGTCGAAAATGGAAGAATAAAATAAATGAAAAAGAAATTGACAGAAAATGAATTCCGTCGAAAACGGATGAATAAGATAAATGGAAAAGAAATTCATTTTGTGAAGTCTTTTAATGGAAAACGGATTCCGTCGAAAACGGATGAATAAAATAAATGCAAAAGAAAATGATTTTGTGAAGTTTTTCAACGAAAAATGAAATACGTCGAAGATTTTTGACTGAAAACGAATTCCGTCAAAAAGGGATGAATAAAATAAGTTGTAAATGAAATTGATTTTGTTAAGTTTTTCGACGGAAAATGGATTCCGTCGAAAATGGATGAAAAAATAAATGCAAAAGAAATTGATTTTGTGAAGTTTTTCGACGAAAAATGGATTCCGTCGAAGATTTTTGACGGAAAATGTATTCCGTCGAAAATGGATAAATAAAAGTAATGCAAAAGAAATTTATTTTGTGAAGTTTTTCGACGGAAAACGAATTCCGTCGAAAATGGATTAATAAAATAAATGCAAAAGAAAATGATTTTGTGAAGTTTTTCGACGGAAAATGGATTCCGTCGAAGATTTTTGACGGAAAATGAATTCCGTCGAAAATGGATGTATAAAATAAATGAAAAAGAAATTGATTTTTAGAAGTTTTTCGACGGAAAATGAATTCCGTCGAAAATGGATGAATAAGAAGAATGCAAAAGAAATTGATTTTGTGTTGTTTTTCGAAGGAAAATGGATTCCGTTGAAAACGGATGAAGAAAATAAATGCAAAAGAAATTGATTTTGTGAAGTTTTTCGACGGAAAAAAAATTCCTTCGAAAATGAATGAATAAAATAAATGCAAAACAAATTAATTTTGTGATGTTTTTCGTTTGAAAATGGATTGCGTAGAAGATTTTTGATGGAAAATGGATTCCGTCGAAGATTTTTGACGGAAAATGAATTCCGTCGAAAACGGATGAATAAAATAAATGCAAAAGAAATTGATTTTGTGAAGTTTTTCGATGGAAAATGGATTTCGTCGAAGATTTTGGAAGGAAAATGAATTCCGTCGAAAATGGATGAATAAAATAAATGTGTAACATCCCGGGCGCTGACGAGGGCGGGGAGTGATCGCCGGTGCGCAAGGGCACGGACAAGGAGCGGCTCATGGCAGGCTTCCAGCGATGGGGGTACATGAATGAATCGAATAACACCGGAAAGAGAGGGATTCCAGAGACTGTGCTGGTATGGGACAGTACAGTTGGGAATGGCTTATAAGAATTAATTGGTACTACCTATACTAACAAGATGCATCTACTTTTCGGTAGCCCGGATCGGAAGAACTCCACAGTTAAGCGTGCTTGACTTGGAGCAATTCGGGATGGGTGACCTACCGGGAAGTTTTCTCGGGAAGTGTGCGAGTGGGGACAAAGCACGCTGAAAAGTCTCGTGTTTGTGTGTGGGGACAGTCGTTAATCCTTGCAAGTTGCCAGGCGTTACAAGTGGTATCAGTGCAGGGCCTCTCATCCAGTACGGTGTGGTTCGAGGACGAACCAAGTTGAAGCTGGTGGGCATGTAACATCCCGGGCGCTGACGAGGGCGGGGAGTGATCGCCGGTGCGCAAGGGCACGGACAAGGAGCGGCTCCTGGCAGGCTTCCAGCGATGGGGGTACATGAATGAATCGAATAACACCGGAAAGAGAGGGATTCCAGAGACTGTGCTGGTATGGGACAGTAGAGTTGGGAGTGGCTTATAAGAATTAATTGGTACTACCTATAATAACAAGATGCATCTACTTTTCGGTAGCCCGGATCGGAAGAACTCCACAGTTAAGCGTGCCTGACTTGGAGCAATTCTGGGATGGGTGACCTCCTGGGAAGTTTTCCCGGGAAGTGTGCGAGTGAGGACAAAGCACGCTGAAAAGTCTTGTGTTAGTGTGTGGGGACAGTCGTTAATCCTTGCAAGTTGCCAGGTGTTACAAAATGCAAAAGAAATTGATTTTGTGTTCTTTTTTCGAAGAAAAATGGATTCCATTGAAAATGGATGAATAAAATAAATGGAAAATAAATTGATTTTGTGAAGTTTTTCGAAGAAAAAGGAAATCAGTCGAAGATTTTTAACGGAAAACGAATTTCGTCGAAAATGGATGAATAAAATAAATTGGAAAATAATTTGATTTTGTAAAGTTTTTCGAAGGAAAAAGAATTCCGTCGAAAATGGATGAATAAAATAAATGCAAAAGAAATTAATTTTGTGAAGTTTTTCTGACGGAAAACGGATTTCGTCGAAAATGGATGAAAAAAATAAATGCAAAAGAAATTGATATTGTTAAATTTTTTGATGGAAAACGGATTCCATAAAAAATGGATGAATAAAAACAATGCAAAAGAAATTGACATTATGAAGTTTTTCGACAAAAAATGGATTCCGTCGATGATTTTTGACGCAAAATGTATTCCGTCGAAAACGGGAGAATAAAATAAATGCAAAAGAAATTGATTTTGTAAAGTTTTTCGACGGAAAACAAATTCCGCGAAAACAGATGAATAAAATAAATGCAAAAGAAATTAATTTTTTGAAGTTTTTCGGAGAAAAATGGATTCCGTAGAAGATTTTTGACCGAAAATGGATTCCATCGAAGATTTTTGACGGAAAATGAATTCCATCGAAAACTGATGAATAAAATAAATGCAAAAGAGATCGATTTTGTGAAGTTTTTCGACGGAAAATGGATTCCGTCGAAGATTTTTGATGGAAAATGTATTCCGTCGAAAACGGATGAATAAAATAAATGCAAAATAAATTTATTTTGTGAAGTTCTTCGACGAAAAAAGAAATCCGTCGAAGATTTTTGACGGAAAACGAATTCCGTCAAAGAGGGATGAATAAAATAAATTGATTTTGTTAAGTTTTTCGACGGAAAATGGATTCCGTCAAAAATGGATGAAAAAAATAAATGCTAAAGAAATTGATTTTGTGAAGTTTTTCGACGGAAAATGGATTCCGTCGAAGATTTTTGACGGAAAATGTATTCAATCGAAAATGGATAAATAAAAGTAATGCAAATGAAATTTATTTTGTTAAGTTTTACGACGGAAAACGAATTCCGTCAAAAATGGATTATAAAGTAAATGCAAAAGAAATTGTTTTTGTGAAGTTTTTCGATGGAAAATGGATTCCATCGAAGATTTTTGACGAAAAATGAATTCCGTCGAAAATGGATGAATAAAATAAATGAAAAAGAAATTCATTTTGTGAAGTTTTTCGACGGAAAATGAATTCCGTCGAAAATGGATGAATAAGAAGAATGCAAAAGAAATTGATTTTGTGTTGTTTTTCGAAGGAAAATGGATTCCGTTGAAAATGGATGAATAAAATAAATGCAATAGAAATTGATTTTGTGAAGTTTTTCGACGGAAAACAAATTCCTTCAAAAACGGATGAATGAAATAAATGCAAAAGAAATTAATTTTGTGAAGTTTTTCGACGGAAAATGGATTCCGTAGAAGATTTTTTACTGAAAATGGATTCCGTCGAAGATTTTTGAAGGAAAATGAATTCTGTCGAAAACGGATGAATAAAATAAATGAAAAAGAAATTGATTTTGTGAAGTTTTTCGATGGAAAATGGATTCCGTCGATGATTTTTGACAGAAAATGAATTCTGTGGAAAATGGATGAATAAAATAAATGCAAAAGAAATTGATTTTGTGAAGTTTTTTTTGAAGAAAAACGGATCCCGTCGATAATGGATGAATAAAATAAATGCAAAAGAAATTGATATTGTGAAGTTTTTTGAAGCAAAATGGATTCCGTCGAAGATTCTTGATGGAAAATGTATTCCGTCGAAAATGGATGAATTAAATTAATGCAAAAGAAATTTATTTTGTGAAGTTTTTCGACGAAAAACGAATTCCGTCGAAAATGGATGAATAAAATAAATGCAAAAGAATTTAATTTTGTGAAGTTTTTCGACGGAAAATGGATTCCGTCGAAGATTTTTGGCGGAAAATGGATTTCGTCGAAGATTTTTAACCGAAAATTAATTCCGCCGAAAATGGATGAATAAAATAAATGAAAAAGAAATTGATTTTGTGATGTTTTTTGACGGAAAATGAATTCCGTCGAAAACGGATGAATAAGATAAATGGAAAAGAAATTCATTTTGTGAAGTTTTTTGACGAAAAACGGATTCCGTCGAAAATGGATGAATAAAATAAATGCAAAAGAAATTGATTTTGTGTTGTTTTTCGAAGCAAAATGGATTCCGTTGAAAACGGATGAATAAAATAAATGCAAACGAAATTGATTTTGTGAAGTTTTTCGACGGAAAATGGATTCCGTCGATGATTTTTGACGGAAAATGAATTCTGTCGAAAATGGATGAATAAAATAAATGCAAAAGAAATTGATTTTATGAAGTTTTTTTGACGGAAAACGGATTCCGTCGAAAATGGATGAATAAAAAAATGCAAAAGAAATTGATATTGTGAAGTTTTTTGACGGAAAATGGATTCCGTCGAAAATGGATGAATAAAATAAATGCAAAAGAAATTGATTTTGTGAAGTTTTCGACGAAAATGGATTCTGTCGAAGATTTTTGACGGAAAATGTATTCCGTCGAAAATGGATGAATTAAATTAATGCAAAAGAAATTAATTTTGTGATGTTTTTCGACGGAAAACGAATTCCGTCGAAAATGGATGACAAAAAAATTGCAAAAGAAATTGATTTTGTGAAGTTTTTCGACGGTAAATGGATTCCGTCGAAGCTTTTTGACGGAAAATGGATTCCGTCAAAGATTTTTGACGGAAAATGAATTCGGTCGAAAATGGTTGAATAAAATAAAAGAAAAAGAAATTGATTTTGTGAAGTTTTTCGACGGAAAATGAATTCCGTCGAAAACGGATGAATAATATAAATGGAAAAGAAATTCATTTTGTGAAGTTTTTTGATGGAAAACGGATTCCGTCGAAAACGGATGAATAAAAAAAAATCAAAAGAAATTGATTTTGTGTTGTTTTTCGATAGAAAATGGATTCCGTTGAAAATGGATGAATAAAACAAATGGAAAAGAAATTGATTTTGTGAAGTTTTTCGACGGAAAATGGATTCCATCGAAGATTTTTGACGGAAAATAAATTCCGTCGAAAACGGATAAATAAAATTAATTGGAAAAAAATTTGATTTTGTAAAGTTTTTCGAAGGAAAATGGATTCCGTCGAAAACAGATGAATAAAATAAATTCAAAAGAAATTGATTTTGTGATGTTTTTCGACGGAAAATGGATTCAGTCGAAGATTTTGGACGGAAAATGAATTCCGTCGAAAATGGATGAATAAAATAAATGCAAATGAAATTGATTTTGTGAAGTTTTTTGACGGAAAATGGATTCCGTAGAATATTTTTGATGGAAAATGGATTCCGTCGAAGATTTTTGACGGAAAATGAATTCCGTCGAAAACGGATGAATAAAATAAATGTAAAAGGAATTGATTTTGTGAAGTATTTCGACTGAAAATGGATTTCGTCGAAGATTTTTGATGGAAAATGAATTCCGTCGAAAATGGATGAATAAAATAAATGCAAAAGAAATTGATTTTGTGTTGTTTTTCGAGGGAAAATGGATTCCGTTGAAAACAGATGAATAAAATAAATGGAAAAAAATTGATTTTGTGAAGTTTTTCGACGAAAAAGGAAATCAGTCGAAGATTTTGGACGGAAAATGAATTCCGTTGAAAACGGAAGAATAAAATAAATTGGAAAATAATTTGATTTTGTAAATTTTTTCGAAGGAAAATGGATTCCGTCGAAAACAGTAGAATAAAATAAATGCAAAAGAAATTGATTTTGTGAAGTTTTTTTGACGAGAAATGGATTCCGTCGAAAATGGATGAATAAAATAAATGAAAAAGAAATTGATTTTGTGAAGTTTTTCGACGGAAAATGAATTCCGTCGAAAACGGATGAATAAGATAAATGGAAAAGAAATTGATTTTGTGAAGTTTTTTGAAGCAAAATGGATTCCGTCGAAGATTTTTGATGGAAAATGTATTCCGTCGAAAATGGATGAATTAAATTAATGCAAAAGAAATTTATTTTGTGAAGTTTTTGACGAAAAACGAATTCCGTCGAAAATAGATGAATAAAATAAATGTAAAAGAATTTGATTTTGTGAAGTTTTTCGACGGAAAATGGATTCCGTCGAAGATTTTTAACGGAAAATGGATTCGGAAATTTTTGACAGAAAATGAATTCCGTCGAAAATGGATGAATAAAATAAATGAAAAAGAAATTGATTTTGTGAAGTTTTTCGACGGAAAACGGATTCCGTAGAAATTGAATGAATAAAATAAATGCAAAAGAAATTGATATTGTGAAGTTTTTTGACGGAAAATTGATTCCGTCGAAAATGGATGAAAAAAATAAATTCCAAAGAAATTTATTTTGTGAAATTTTTCGACGGAAAACGAATTCCGTCGAAAATGGAAGAATGAAATAAATGAAAAAGAAATTGATTTTGTAAAGTTTTTCGACGGAAAATGAATTCCGTCAAAAACGGATGAATAAGACAAATGGAAAATAAATTGATTTTGTGAAGATTTTTAACGGAAAATGAATTCCGTCGAAAATGGATGGATAAAATAAATGCCAAAGAAATTGATTTTGTGTTGTTTTTCGATGGAAAATGGATTCCGTTGAAAACGGATGAATAAAATAAATGGAAAAGAAATTGATTTTGAGAAGTTTTTCGACGAAAAAGGAAATCAGTGGAAGATTTTTGATGGAAAATAAATTCCGTCGAAAACGGATGAATAAAATAAATTGGAAAAAAATTTGATTTTGTAAAGTTTTTTGAAGGAAAATGGATTCCGTCGAAAACGGATGAATAAAATAAATGCAAAAGAAATTGGTTTTGTGAAGTTTTTCGACGGAAAATGGATTTTGTCGAAGATTTTTGACGGAAAATTTATTCCGTTGAAAACGGATGAATAAAATAAATGCAAAAGAAATTGATTTTGTGAAGTTTTTGACCGAAAATGGATTCTGTAGAATAGTTTTGATGGAAAATGGATTCCGTCGAAGATTTTTGACTGAAAATGAATTCCGTCGAAAATGGAAGAATAAAATAAATGCAAAAGAAATTGATTTTGTGAAGTTTTTTGACGGAAAACGGATTCCGTCGAAAATGGATGAATAAAATAAATGCAAAAGAAATTGAGTTTGTGTTGTTTTCCGAAGGAAAATGGATTCCGTTGAAAACAGATGAATAAAATAAATGGAAAAAAAATTCATTTTGTGAAGTTTTTCGATGAAAAAGGAAATCAGTCGAAGATTTTTAACGGAAAATGAATTCCGTCGAAAACGGATGAATAAGATAAATGGAAAAGAAATTCATTTTGTGAAGTTTTTTGACGGAAAACGGATTCCGTCGAAAATGGATGAATAAAATAAATGCAAAAGAAATTGATTTTGTGTTGTTTTTCGAAGCAAAATGGATTCCGTTGAAAACGGATGAATAAAATAAATGCAAACAAAATTGATTTTGTGAAGTTTTTCGACGGAAAATGAATTCTGTAGAAAATGGATGAATAAAATAAATGCAAAAGAAATTGATTTTATGAAGTTTTTTTGACGGAAAACGGATTCCGTCGAAAATGGATGAATAAAAAAATGCAAAAGAAATTGATATTGTGAAGTTTTTTGACGGAAAATGGATTCCGTCGAAAATGGATGAATAAAATAAATGCAAAAGAAATTGATTTTGTGAAGTTTTCGACGAAAATGGATTCCGTCGAAGATTTTTGACGGAAAATGTATTCCGTCGAAAATGGATGAATTAAATTAATGCAAAAGAAATTAATTTTGTGATGTTTTTCGACGGAAAACGAATTCCGTCGAAAATGGATGACAAAAAAATTGCAAAAGAAATTGATTTTGTGAAGTTTTTCGACGGTAAATGGATTCCGTCGAAGCTTTTTGACGGAAAATGGATTCCGTCAAAGATTTTTGACGGAAAATGAATTCGGTCGAAAATGGTTGAATAAAATAAAAGAAAAAGAAATTGATTTTGTGAAGTTTTTCGACGGAAAATGAATTCCGTCGAAAACGGATGAATAATATAAATGGAAAAGAAATTCATTTTGTGAAGTTTTTTGATGGAAAACGGATTCCGTCGAAAACGGATGAATAAAATAAATGCAAAAGAAATTGATTTTGTGTTGTTTTTCGATAGAAAATGGATTCCGTTGAAAATGGATGAATAAAACAAATGGAAAAGAAATTGATTTTGTGAAGTTTTTCGACGGAAAATGGATTCCATCGAAGATTTTTGACGGAAAATAAATTCCGTCGAAAACGGATAAATAAAATTAATTGGAAAAAAATTTGATTTTGTAAAGTTTTTCGAAGGAAAATGGATTCCGTCGAAAACAGATGAATAAAATAAATACAAAAGAAATTGATTTTGTGAAGTTTTTCGACGGAAAATGGATTCTGTCGAAGATTTTTGACGGAAAATGTATACCGTCGAAAACGGATGAATAAAATAAATGCAAATGAAATTGATTTTGTGAAGTTTTTTGACGGAAAATGGATTCCGTAGAATATTTTTGATGGAAAATGGATTCCGTCGAAGATTTTTGACGGAAAATGAATTCCGTCGAAAACGGATGAATAAAATAAATGTAAAAGGAATTGATTTTGTGAAGTATTTCGACTGAAAATGGATTTCGTCGAAGATTTTTGATGTAAAATGAATTCCGTCGAAAATGGATGAATAAAATAAATGCAAAAGAAATTGATTTTGTGTTGTTTTTCGAGGGAAAATGGATTCCGTTGAAAACAGATGAATAAAATAAATGGAAAAAAATTGATTTTGTGAAGTTTTTCGACGAAAAAGGAAATCAGTCGAAGATTTTGGACGGAAAATGAATTCCGTTGAAAACGGAAGAATAAAATAAATTGGAAAATAATTTGATTTTGTAAATTTTTTCGAAGGAAAATGGATTCCGTCGAAAACAGTAGAATAAAATAAATGCAAAAGAAATTGATTTTGTGAAGTTTTTTTGACGAGAAATGGATTCCGTCGAAAATGGATGAATAAAATAAATGAAAAAGAAATTGATTTTGTGAAGTTTTTCGACGGAAAATGAATTCCGTCGAAAACGGATGAATAAGATAAATGGAAAAGAAATTGATTTTGTGAAGTTTTTTGAAGCAAAATGGATTCCGTCGAAGATTTTTGATGGAAAATGTATTCCGTCGAAAATGGATGAATTAAATTAATGCAAAAGAAATTTATTTTGTGAAGTTTTTGACGAAAAACGAATTCCGTCGAAAATAGATGAATAAAATAAATGTAAAAGAATTTGATTTTGTGAAGTTTTTCGACGGAAAATGGATTCCGTCGAAGATTTTTAACGGAAAATGGATTCCGTCGAAGATTTTTGACAGAAAATGAATTTCGTCGAAAATGGATGAATAAAATAAATGCAAAAGAAATTGATTTTGTGAAGTTTTTTTGACGGAAAACGGATTCCATAGAAATTGAATGAATAAAATAAATGCAAAAGAAATTGATATTGTGAAGTTTTTTGACGGAAAATTGATTCCGTCGAAAATGGATGAAAAAAATAAATTCCAAAGAAATTTATTTTGTGAAATTTTTCGTCGGAAAACGAATTCCGTCGAAAATGGAAGAATGAAATAAATGAAAAAGAAATTGATTTTGTAAAGTTTTTCGACGGAAAATGAATTCCGTCAAAAACGGATGAATAAGACAAATGGAAAATAAATTGATTTTGTGAAGTTTTTTGACGGAAAACGGATGAATAAAATAAATGCCAAAGAAATTGATTTTGTGTTGTTTTTCGATGGAAAATGGATTCCGTTGAAAACGGATGAATAAAATAAATGGAAAAGAAATTGATTTTGAGAAGTTTTTCGACGAAAAAGGAAATCAGTGGAAGATTTTTGATGGAAAATAAATTCCGTCGAAAACGGATGAATAAAATAAATTGGAAAAAAATTTGATTTTGTAAAGTTTTTTGATGGAAAATGGATTCCGTCGAAAACGGATTAATAAAATAAATGCAAAAGAAATTGGTTTTGTGAATTTTTCGACGGAAAATGGATTTTGTCGAAGATTTTTGACGGAAAATTTATTCCGTTGAAAACGGATGAATAAAATAAATGCAAAAGAAATTGATTTTGTGAAGTTTTTGACCGAAAATGGATTCTGTAGAATAGTTTTGATGGAAAATGGATTCCGTCGAAGATTTTTGACTGAAAATGAATTCCGTCGAAAATGGAAGAATAAAATAAATGCAAAAGAAATTGATTTTGTGAAGTTTTTTGACGGAAAATGAATTCCGTCGAAAATGGATGAATAAAATAAATGCAAAAGAAATTGAGTTTGTGTTGTTTTCCGAAGGAAAATGGATTCCGTTGAAAACAGATGAATAAAATAAATGGAAAAAAAATTCATTTTGTGAAGTTTTTCGACGAAAAAGGAAATCAGTCGAAGATTTTTGACGGAAAATGAATTTCGTCGAAAACGGATGAATAAAAGAAATTGGAAAAAAATTTGATTTTGCAAAGTTTTTCGAAGGAAAATGGATTAAGTCGAAAATGGATGAATAAAATAAATGCAAAAGAAATTGATTTTGTAATGTTTTTCGATGGAAAATGGATTTTGTCGAAGTTCTTTGACGGAAAATGGATTCCGTTGAAGATGGATCAATAAAATAAATGCAAAAGAAATTAATTTTGTGAAGTTTTTTTGACGGAAAACGGATTCCGACGAAAATGGATGAATAAAATAAATGCAAAAGGAATTGATATTGTGAAATTTTTTTATGGAAAACGGATTCCGTCGAAAATGGAAGAATAAAATAAATGCAAAAGAAATTGATTTTATGAAGTTTTTCAACGATAAATGGATTCCGTCGAAGATTTTTGACGAAAAATGAATTCCATCGAAAATGGATGAATAAAATAAATGAAAAAGAAATTGATTTTGTGAAGTTTTTCGACGGAAAATGAATTCCGTCGAAAACGGATGAATAAGATAAATGGAAAAGAAATTCATTTTGTGAAGTTTTTTGACGGAAAACGGATTCCGTCGAAAATGGATGAATAAAATAAATTCCAAAGAAATGGATTTTGTGTTGTTTTGCGATGGAAAATGGATTCCGTTGAAATAAGATGAATAAAATAAATGGAAAAGAAATTTATTTTGTGAAGTTTTTCGATGAAAAAGTAAATCAGTCGAAGATTTTTGACGGAAAATGAATTCCGTCGAAAACGGATGAATAAAATAAATTGGGAAAAAATTTGATTTTGTAAAGTTTTTCGAATGAAAATGGATTCCGTCGAAAATGGATGAATAAAATAAATGCAAAAGAAATTGATTTTGTGAAGTTTTTCGACGGAAAATGGATTCTGTCGAAGATTTTTGACGGAAAATGAATTTCGTCGAAAATGGATAAATAAAATAATTGCAAAAGAAATTAATTTTGTGAAGTGTTTTTGACGGAAAACGGATTCCGTCGAAAATAGATGAATAATATAAATGCAAAAGAAATTGATTTTGTGAAATTTTTCGACGAAAAACAAATTCCGTTGAAAACAGATGAATAAAATAAATGGAAAAGAAATTGATTTTGTGAAGTTTTTAGACGAAAAACGAAATGAGTCGAAGATTTTTGACGGAAAACGAATTCCGTCGAAAATGGATGAATAAAATAAATTGGAAAATAATTTGATTTTGTAAAGTTTTTCGAAGGAAAATGGATTCCGTCGAAAACGGATGAATAAAATAAATGCAAAAGAAATTGATTTTGTGAAGTTTTTCGACAGAAAATGAATTCCGTCGAAAATGGATTAATAAAATAAATGCAAAAGAAATTGATTTTGTGAAGTTTTTCGACGGAAAATGGATTCCAACGATGATTTTTGGCGGAAAATGAATTCCGTCGAAAATGGATGAATAAAATAAATGAAAAAGAAATTGATTTCGTATAGTTTTTGGACGGAAAATGAATTCCGTCGAAAACGGATGAATAAGAAGAATATAAAGAATTTGATTTTGTGTTGTTTTTCGAAGGAAAATGGATTCTGTTGAAAATGGATTCTGTTGAAAACGGATGAATAAAATAAATGCAAAAGAAATTGATTTTATGAAGTTTTTCGACGGAAAACAAATTCCTTCGAAAATGGATGAATAAAATAAATGCAAAAGAAATTGATTTTGTGAAGTTTTTCGGCGGAAAATGGATTCTGATTCCGTCGAAGATTTTTGACGGAAAATGAATTCCGTCGAAAATGGATGAATAAAATAAATGCAAAAGAAATTGATTTTGTGAAGCTTTTCGACGGAAAATGGATTTCGTCGACGGAAAATGAATTCCGTCGAAAATGGATGAATAAAATAAATGCAAAAGAAATTGATTTTGTGAAGTTTTTTGACGAAAAACGGATTCCGTGGAAGATGGATGAATAAAATAAATGCAAAAGAAATTGATATTGTGAGGTTTTTCGACGGAAAATGGATTCCGTCGATGATTTTGGACGGAAAATGAATTCCGTCGAAAATGGATGAATAAAATAAATGCAAAAGAAATTGATTTTGTGAAGTTTTTTTGACGGAAAACGATTCCGTCGAAAATGGATGAATAAAATAAATGCAAAAGAAATTGATATTGTGAAGTTTTTTGACGGAAAACGGATTCCGTCAAAAATGGATGAATAAAATAAATGCAAAAGAAATTGATTTTGTGAAGTTTTCGACGGAAAATGGATTCCGTCGAAGATTTTTAACGAAAAATGTATTCCGTCGAAAATGGATGAATAAAATAAATGAAAAAGAAATTGAATTTGTGAAGTTTTTCGACGGAGAATGAATTCCGTCGAAAATGGATGAATAAGATAAATGGAAAAGAAATTCATTTTGTGAAGTTTTTTGACGGAAAACGGGTTCCGTCGAAAATGGATGAATAAAATAAATGCAAAAGAAATTGATTTTGTGTTGTTTTTCGATGGAAAATGGATTTCGTTGAAATAAGATGAATAAAATAAATGGAAAAGAAATTGATTTTGTGAAGTTTTTCGACGAAAAAGGAAATCAGTCGAAGATTTTTGACGGAAAATGAATTCCGTCGAAAACGGAAGAATAAAATAAATTAGAAAAAAATTTGATTTTGTAAAGTTTTTCGAAGGAAAATGGATTCCGTCGAAAACAGATGAATAAAATAAATACAAAAGAAATTGATTTTGTGAAGTTTTTCGACGGAAAATGGATTCTGTCGAAGATTTTTGACGGAAAATGAATTCCGTCGAAAATGGATGAATAAAATAAATGCAAATGAAATTGATTTTGTGAAGTTTTTTGACGGAAAATGGATTCCGTAGAATATTTTTGATGGAAAATGGATTCCGTCGAAGATTTTTGACGGAAAATGAATTCCGTCGAAAACGGATGAATAAAATAAATGTAAAAGGAATTGATTTTGTGAAGTATTTCGACTGAAAATGGATTTCGTTGAAGATTTTTGATGGAAAATGAATTCCGTCGAAAATGGATGAATAAAATAAATGCAAAAGAAATTGATTTTGTGTTGTTTTTTGAGGGAAAATGGATTCCGTTGAAAACAGATGAATAAAATAAATGGAAAAAAATTGATTTTGTGAAGTTTTTCGACGAAAAAGGAAATCAGTCGAAGATTTTGGACGGAAAATGAATTCCGTTGAAAACGGAAGAATAAAATAAATTGGAAAATAATTTGATTTTGTAAATTTTTTCGAAGGAAAATGGATTCCGTCGAAAAGAGTAAAATAAAATAAATGCAAAAGAAATTGATTTTGTGAAGTTTTTTTGACGAGAAATGGATTCCGTCGAAAATGGATGAATAAAATAAATGAAAAAGAAATTGATTTTGTGAAGTTTTTCGACGGAAAATGAATTCCGTCGAAAACGGATGAATAAGATAAATGGAAAAGAAATTGATTTTGTGAAGTTTTTTGAAGCAAAATGGATTCCGTCGAAGATTTTTGATGGAAAATGTATTCCGTCGAAAATGGATGAATTAAATTAATGCAAAAGAAATTTATTTTGTGATGTTTTTGACGAAAAACGAATTCCGTCGAAAATAGATGAATAAAATAAATGTAAAAGAATTTGATTTTGTGAAGTTTTTCGACGGAAAATGGATTCCGTCGAAGATTTTTAACGGAAAATGTATTCCGTCGAAGATTTTTGACAGAAAATGAATTCCGTCGAAAATGGATGAATAAAATAAATGCAAAAGAAATTGATTTTGTGAAGTTTTTTTGACGGAAAACGGATTCCGTAGAAATTGAATGAATAAAATAAATGCAAAAGAAATTGATATTGTGAAGTTTTTTGACGGAAAATTGATTCCGTCGAAAATGGATGAAAAAAATAAATGCAAAAGAAATTTATTTTGTGAAATTTTTCGACGGAAAACGAATTCCGTCGAAAACTGATGAATAAAATAAATGAAAAAGAAATTGATTTTGTAAAGTTTTTCTACGGAAAATGAATTCCGTCAAAAACGGATGAATAAGACAAATGGAAAATAAATTGATTTTGTGAAGTTTTTTGACGGAAAACGGATGAATAAAATAAATGCCAAAGAAATTGATTTTGTGTTGTTTTTCGATGGAAAATGGATTCCGTTGAAAACGGATGAATAAAATAAATGGAAAAGAAATTGATTTTGAGAAGTTTTTCGACGAAAAAGGAAATCAGTGGAAGATTTTTGATGGAAAATAAATTCCGTCGAAAACGGATGAATAAAATAAATTGGAAAAAAATTTGATGTTGTAAAGTTTTTTGAAGGAAAATGGATTCCGTCGAAAACGGATGAATAAAATAAATGCAAAAGAAATTGGTTTTGTGAAGTTTTTCGACGGAAAATGGATTTTGTCGAAGATTTTTGACGAAAAATTTATTCCGTTGCAAACGGATGAATAAAATAAATGCAAAAGAAATTGATTTTGTGAAGTTTTTGACCGAAAATGGATTCTGTAGAATAGTTTTGATGGAAAATGGATTCCGTCGAAGATTTTTGACTGAAAATGAATTCCGTCGAAAATGGAAGAATAAAAGAAATGCAAAAGAAATTGATTTTGTGAAGTTTTTTGACGGAAAACGGATTCCGTCGAAAATGGATGAATAAAATAAATGCAAAAGAAATTGAGTTTGTGTTGTTTTCCGAAGGAAAATGGATTCCGTTGAAAACAGATGAATAAAATAAATGGAAAAAAAATTCATTTTGTGAAGTTTTTCGACGAAAAAGAAAATCAGTCGAAGATTTTTGACGGATAATGAATTTCGTCGAAAACGGATGAATAAAAGAAATTGGAAAAAAATTTGATTTTGCAAAGTTTTTCGAAGGAAAATGGATTAAGTCGAAAATGGATGAATAAAATAAATGCAAAAGAAATTGATTTTGTAATGTTTTTCGATGGAAAATGGATTTTGTCGAAGTTCTTTGACGGAAAATGGATTCCGTTGAAGATGGATCAATAAAATAAATGCAAAAGAAATTGATTTTGTGAAGATTTTTGACGGAAAATGAATTCCGACGAAAATGGATGAATAAAATAAATGCAAGAGAAATTGATTTTGTGAAGTTTTTCGACGGAAAATAGATTCCGTCGAAGATTTTTAACGGAAAATGAATTCCGTCGAAAATTTTTGACAGAAAATGAATTTCGTCGAAAATGGATGAATAAAATAAATGCAAAAGAAATTGATTTTGTGAAGTTTTTTTGACGGAAAACGGATTCCGTAGAAATTGAATGAATAAAATAAATGCAAAAGAAATTGATATTGTGAAGTTTTTTGACGGAAAATTGATTCCGTCGAAAATGGATGAAAAAAATAAATTCCAAAGAAATTTATTTTGTGAAATTTTTCGACGGAAAACGAATTCCGTCGAAAATGGAAGAATGAAATAAATGAAAAAGAAATTGATTTTGTAAAGTTTTTCGACAGAAAATGAATTCCGTCAAAAACGGATGAATAAGACAAATGGAAAATAAATTGATTTTGTGAAGTTTTTTGACGGAAAACGGATGAATAAAATAAATGCCAAAGAAATTGATTTTGTGTTGTTTTTCGATGGAAAATGGATTCCGTTGAAAACGGATGAATAAAATAAATGGAAAAGAAATTGATTTTGAGAAGTTTTTCGACGAAAAAGGAAATCAGTGGAAGATTTTTGATGGAAAATAAATTCCGTCGAAAACGGATGAATAAAATAAATTGGAAAAAAATTTGATTTTGTAAAGTTTTTTGATGGAAAATGGATTCCGTCGAAAACGGATGAATAAAATAAATGCAAAAGAAATTGGTTTTGTGAATTTTTCGACGGAAAATGGATTTTGTCGAAGATTTTTGACGGAAAATTTATTCCGTTGAAAACGGATGAATAAAATAAATGCAAAAGAAATTGATTTTGTGAAGTTTTTGACCGAAAATGGATTCTGTAGAATAGTTTTGATGGAAAATGGATTCCGTCGAAGATTTTTGACTGAAAATGAATTCCGTCGAAAATGGAAGAATAAAATAAATGCAAAAGAAATTGATTTTGTGAAGTTTTTTGACGGAAAACGGATTCCGTCGAAAATGGATGAATAAAATAAATGCAAAAGAAATTGAGTTTGTGTTGTTTTCCGAAGGAAAATGGATTCCGTTGAAAACAGATGAATAAAATAAATGGAAAAAAAATTCATTTTGTGAAGTTTTTCGACGAAAAAGGAAATCAGTCGAAGATTTTTGACGGAAAATGAATTTCGTCGAAAACGGATGAATAAAAGAAATTGGAAAAAAATTTGATTTTGCAAAGTTTTTCGAAGGAAAATGGATTAAGTCGAAAATGGATGAATAAAATAAATGCAAAAGAAATTGATTTTGTAATGTTTTTCGATGGAAAATGGATTTTGTCGAAGTTCTTTGACGGAAAATGGATTCCGTTGAAGATGGATCAATAAAATAAATGCAAAAGAAATTAATTTTGTGAAGTTTTTTTGACGGAAAACGGATTCCGACGAAAATGGATGAATAAAATAAATGCAAAAGGAATTGATATTGTGAAATTTTTTTATGGAAAACGGATTCCGTCGAAAATGGAAGAATAAAATAAATGCAAAAGAAATTGATTTTATGAAGTTTTTCAACGATAAATGGATTCCGTCGAAGATTTTTGACGAAAAATGAATTCCATCGAAAATGGATGAATAAAATAAATGAAAAAGAAATTGATTTTGTGAAGTTTTTCGACGGAAAATGAATTCCGTCGAAAACGGATGAATAAGATAAATGGAAAAGAAATTCATTTTGTGAAGTTTTTTGACGGAAAACGGATTCCGTCGAAAATGGATGAATAAAATAAATTCCAAAGAAATGGATTTTGTGTTGTTTTGCGATGGAAAATGGATTCCGTTGAAATAAGATGAATAAAATAAATGGAAAAGAAATTTATTTTGTGAAGTTTTTCGATGAAAAAGTAAATCAGTCGAAGATTTTTGACGGAAAATGAATTCCGTCGAAAACGGATGAATAAAATAAATTGGGAAAAAATTTGATTTTGTAAAGTTTTTCGAATGAAAATGGATTCCGTCGAAAATGGATGAATAAAATAAATGCAAAAGAAATTGATTTTGTGAAGTTTTTCGACGGAAAATGGATTCTGTCGAAGATTTTTGACGGAAAATGAATTTCGTCGAAAATGGATAAATAAAATAATTGCAAAAGAAATTAATTTTGTGAAGTGTTTTTGACGGAAAACGGATTCCGTCGAAAATAGATGAATAATATAAATGCAAAAGAAATTGATTTTGTGAAATTTTACGACGAAAAACAAATTCCGTTGAAAACAGATGAATAAAATAAATGGAAAAGAAATTGATTTTGTGAAGTTTTTAGACGAAAAACGAAATGAGTCGAAGATTTTTGACGGAAAACGAATTCCGTCGAAAATGGATGAATAAAATAAATTGGAAAATAATTTGATTTTGTAAAGTTTTTCGAAGGAAAATGGATTCCGTCGAAAACGGATGAATAAAATAAATGCAAAAGAAATTGATTTTGTGAAGTTTTTCGACAGAAAATGAATTCCGTCGAAAATGGATTAATAAAATAAATGCAAAAGAAATTGATTTTGTGAAGTTTTTCGACGGAAAATGGATTCCAACGATGATTTTTGGCGGAAAATGAATTCCGTCGAAAATGGATGAATAAAATAAATGAAAAAGAAATTGATTTCGTATAGTTTTTGGACGGAAAATGAATTCCGTCGAAAACGGATGAATAAGAAGAATATAAAGAAATTTATTTTGTGTTGTTTTTCGAAGGAAAATGGATTCTGTTGAAAACGGATGAATAAAATAAATGCAAAAGAAATTGATTTTATGAAGTTTTTCGACGGAAAACAAATTCCTTCGAAAATGGATGAATAAAATAAATGCAAAAGAAATTAATTTTGTGAAGTTTTTCGGCGGAAAATGGATTCTGGAGAAGATTTTTGACGGAAAATGGATTCCGCCGAAGATTTTTGACGGAAAATGAATTCCATCGAAAACGGGTGAATAAAATAAATGCAAAAGAAATTGATTTTGTGAAGTTTTTCGACGGAAAATGGATTTCGTCGACGGAAAATGAATTCCGTCGAAAATGGATGAATAAAATAAATGCAAAAGAAATTGATTTTGTGAAGTTTTTTGACGAAAAACGGATTCCGTGGAAGATGGATGAATAAAATAAATGCAAAAGAAATTGATATTGTGAGGTTTTTCGACGGAAAATGGATTCCGTCGATGATTTTGGACGGAAAATGAATTCCGTCGAAAATGGATGAATAAAATAAATGCAAAAGAAATTGATTTTGTGAAGTTTTTTTGACGGAAAACGATTCCGTCGAAAATGGATGAATAAAATAAATGCAAAAGAAATTGATATTGTGAAGTTTTTTGACGGAAAACGGATTCCGTCAAAAATGGATGAATAAAATAAATGCAAAAGAAATTGATTTTGTGAAGTTTTCGACGGAAAATGGATTCCGTCGAAGATATTGGACAGAAAATGTATTCCGTCGAAAATGGATGAATTAAATTAATGCAAAAGAAAATTATTTTGTGAAGTTTTTCGATGGAAAACGAATTCCGTCAAAAATGGATGAATAAAATAAATGCAAAAGAAATTGATTTTGTGAAGTTTTTCGACGGAAAATGGATTCCGTCGAAGATTTTTGACGGAAAATGGATGAATAAAATAAATGAAAAAGAAATTGAATTTGTGAAGTTTTTCGACGGAGAATGAATTCCGTCGAAAATGGATGAATAAGATAAATGGAAAAGAAATTCATTTTGTGAAGTTTTTTGACGGAAAACGGGTTCCGTCGAAAATGGATGAATAAAATAAATGCAAAAGAAATTGATTTTGTGTTGTTTTTCGATGGAAAATGGATTTCGTTGAAATAAGATGAATAAAATAAATGGAAAAGAAATTGATTTTGTGAAGTTTTTCGACGAAAAAGGAAATCAGTCGGAGATTTTTGACGGAAAACGAATTTCGTCGAAATCGGATGAATAAAATAAATTGGAAAAAAATTTGATTTTGTAAAGTTTTTCGAAGGAAAATGGATTCCGTCGAAAATGGATGAATAAAATAAATGCAAAAGAAATTGATTTTGTGAAGTTTTTCGACGGAAAATGATTCTGTCGAAGATTTTGTACGGAAAATGAATTCCGTCGAAAATGGATGAATAAAATAATTGCATAAGAAATTGATTTTGTGAAGTTTTTTGACGGAAAATGGATTCCGTAGAAAATAGATGAATAAAATAAATGCAAAAGAAATTGATATTGTGAAGTTTTTTGACGGAAAATTGATTCCGTCGAAAATGGATGAAAAAAATAAATGCAAAAGAAATTTATTTTGTGAAATTTTTCGACGGAAAACGAATTCCGTCGAAAATGGAAGAATGAAATAAATGAAAAAGAAATTGATTTTGTAAAGTTTTTCGACGGAAAATGAATTCCGTCAAAAACGGATGAATAAGATAAATGGAAAATAAATTGATTTTGTGATGTTTTTTGACGGAAAACGGATGAATAAAATAAATGCCAAAGAAATTGATTTTGTGTTGTTTTTCGATTGAAAATGGATTCCGTTGAAAACAGATGAATAAAATAAATGGAAAAGAAATTGATTTTGTGAAGTTTTTCGACGAAAAAGGAAATCAGTGGAAGATTTTTGATGGAAAATAAATTCCGTCGAAAACGGATGAATAAAATAAATTGGAAAAAAATTTGATTTTGTAAAGTTTTTTGAAGGAAAATGGATTCCGTCGAAAACGGATGAATAAAATAAATGCAAAAGAAATTGGTTTTGTGAAGTTTTTCGACGGAAAATGGATTTTGTCGAAGATTTTTGACGGAAAATTTATTCCGTTGAAAACGGATGAATAAAATAAATGCAAAAGAAATTGATTTTGTGAAGTTTTTGACCGAAAATGGATTATGTAGAATAGTTTTGATGGAAAATGGATTCCGTCGAAGATTTTTGACTGAAAATGAATTCCGTCGAAAATGGAAGAATAAAATAAATGCAAAAGAAATTGATTTTGTGAAGTTTTTTGACGGAAAACGGATTCCGTCAAAAATGGATGAATAAAATAAATGCAAAAGAAATTGATTTTGTGTTGTTTTCCGAAGGAAAATGGATTCCGTTGAAAACAGATGAATAAAATAAATGGAAAAAAAATTCATTTTGCGAAGTTTTTCGACGAAAAAGGAAATAAGTCGAAGATTTTTTACGGAAAATGAATTTCGTCGAAAACGGATGAATAAAAGAACTTGGAAAAAAATTTGATTTTGTAAAGTTTTTCGAAGGAAAATGGATTCCGTCGAAAATGGATAAATAAAATAAATGCAAAAGAAATTGATTTTGTAATGTTTTTCGATGGAAAATGGATTTTGTCGAAGTTCTTTGATGGAAAATGGATTCCGTTGAAGATGGATGAATAAAATAAATGCAAAAGAAATTAATTTTGTGAAGCTTTTTTGACGGAAAACGGATTCCGACAAAAATGGATGAATAAAATAAATGCAAAAGGAATTGATATTGTGAATTTTTTTTATGGAAAACGGATTCCGTCGAAAATGGAAGAATAAAATAAATGCAAAAGAAATTGATTTTATGAAGTTTTTCAACGATAAATGGATTTCGTCGAAGATTTTTGACGAAAAATGAATTCCATCGAAAATGGATGAATAAAATAAATGAAAAAGAAATTGATTTTGTGAAGTTTTTCGACGGAAAATGAATTCCGTCGAAAACGGATGAATAAGATAAATGGAAAAGCAATTCATTTTGTGAAGTTTTTTGACGGAAAACGGATTCCGTCGAAAATGGATGAATAAAATAAATGCAAAAGAAATTGATTTTGTGTTGTTTTACGATGGAAAATGGATTCCGTTGAAATAAGATGAATAAAATAAATGGAAAAGAAATTGATTTTGTGAACTTTTTTTGACGGAAAACGGATTCCGACGAAAATGGATGAATAAAATAAATGCAAAAGAAATTGATTTTGTGAAGTTTTTCGACGGAAAATGGATTCCAACGATGATTTTTGGCGGAAAATGAATTCCGTCGAAAATGGATGAATAAAATAAATGAAAAAGAAATTGATTTCGTATAGTTTTTGGACGGAAAATGAATTCCGTCGAAAACGGATGAATAAGAAGAATGCAAAGAAATTGATTTTGTGAAGTTTTTTGACGGAAAATGAATTCCGTCGAAAATGGATGAATAAGAAGAATGCAAAAGAAATTGATTTTGTGTTGTTTTTCGAAGGAAAATGGATTCTGTTGAAAACAGATGAATAAAATAAATGCAAAAGAAATTGATTTTATGAAGTTTTTCGACGGAAAACAAATTCCTTGGAAAATGGATGAATAAAATAAATGCAAAAGAAATTAATTTTGTGAAGTTTTTCGACGGAAAATGGATTCCGGAGAAGATTTTTGACGGAAAATGGATTTCGCCGAAGATTTTTGACGGAAAATGAATTCCATCGAAAACGGATGAATAAAATAAATGCAAAAGAAATTGATTTTGTGAAGTTTTTCGACGGAAAATGGATTCCGTCGAAGATTTTTGACGGAAAATGAATTCCGTCGTAAATGGATGAATAAAATAAATGCAAAAGAAATTGATTTTGTGAAGTTTTTTGACGAAAAACGGATTCCGTGGAAGATGGATGAATAAAATAAATGCAAAAGAAATTGATATTGTGAGGTTTTTCGACGGAAAATGGATTCCGTCGATGATTTTGGACGGAAAATGAATTCCGTCGAAAATGGATGAATAAAATAAATGCAAAAGAAATTGATTTTGTGAAGTTTTTTTGACGGAAAACGATTCCGTCGAAAATGGATGAATAAAATAAATGCAAAAGAAATTGATATTGTGAAGTTTTTTGACGGAAAACGGATTCCGTCAAAAATGGATGAATAAAATAAATGCAAAAGAAATTGATTTTGTGAAGTTTTCGACGGAAAATGGATTCCGTCGAAGATATTGGACAGAAAATGTATTCCGTCGAAAATGGATGAATTAAATTAATGCAAAAGAAAATTATTTTGTGAAGTTTTTCGATGGAAAACGAATTCCGTCGAAAATGGATGAATAAAATAAATGCAAAAGAAATTGATTTTGTGAAGTTTTTCGACGGAAAATGGATTCCGTCGAAGATTTTTGACGGAAAATGGATTCCGTCAAAGATTTTTGCCGGAAAATGAATTCCGTCGAAAATGGATGAATAAAATAAATGCAAAAGAAATTGATTTTGTGAAGTTTTTTGACGAAAAACGGATTCCGTGGAAGATGGATGAATAAAATAAATGCAAAAGAAATTGATATTGTGAGGTTTTTCGACGGAAAATGGATTCCGTCGATGATTTTGGACGGAAAATGAATTCCGTCGAAAATGGATGAATAAAATAAATGCAAAAGAAATTGATTTTGTGAAGTTTTTTTGACGGAAAACGATTCCGTCGAAAATGGATGAATAAAATAAATGCAAAAGAAATTGATATTGTGAAGTTTTTTGACGGAAAACGGATTCCGTCAAAAATGGATGAATAAAATAAATGCAAAAGAAATTGATTTTGTGAAGTTTTCGACGGAAAATGGATTCCGTCGAATATTTGACGGAAAATGTATTCCGTCGAAAATGGATGAATTAAATTAATGCAAAAGAAAATTATTTTGTGAAGTTTTTCGATGGAAAACGAATTCCGTCGAAAATGGATGAATAAAATAAATGCAAAAGAAATTGATTTTGTGAAGTTTTTCGACGGAAAATGGATTCCGTCGAAGATTTTTGACGGAAAATGGATGAATAAAATAAATGAAAAAGAAATTGAATTTGTGAAGTTTTTCGACGGAGAATGAATTCCGTCGAAAATGGATGAATAAGATAAATGGAAAAGAAATTCATTTTGTGAAGTTTTTTGACGGAAAACGGGTTCCGTCGAAAATGGATGAATAAAATAAATGCAAAAGAAATTGATTTTGTGTTGTTTTTCGATGGAAAATGGATTTCGTTGAAATAAGATGAATAAAATAAATGGAAAAGAAATTGATTTTGTGAAGTTTTTCGACGAAAAAGGAAATCAGTCGAAGATTTTTGACGGAAAATGAATTCCGTCGAAAACGGAAGAATAAAATAAATTAGAAAAAAATTTGATTTTGTAAAGTTTTTCGAAGGAAAATGGATTCCGTCGAAAATGGATGAATAAAATAAATGCAAAAGAAATTGATTTTGTGAAGTTTTTCAACGGAAAATGGATTCCGTCGAAGATTTTTGACGGAAAATAAATTCCGTCGAAAATGGATAAATAAAATAATTGCAAAAGAAATTAATTTTGTGAAGTTTTTTTGACGGAAAACGGTTTCCAACGAAAATGGATGAATAAAATAAATGCAAAAGAAATTGATATTGTGAAATTTTTTATGGAAAACGGATTCAGTCGAAAATGGAAGAATAAAATAAATGCAAAAGAAATTGATTTTATGAAGTTTTTCAACGATAAATGGATTCCGTCGAAGATGATGAATACCATCGAAAATGGATGAATAAAATAAATGAAAAAGAAATTGATTTCGTATAGTTTTTGGACGGAAAATGAATTCCGTCGAAAATGGATGAATAAAATAAATTCAAAAGAAATTGATATTGTGATGTTTTTTGACGGAAAATGAATTCCGTCGAAAATGGATGAATAAAAAAATGCAAAAGAAATTGATTTTGTGTTGTTTTTCGAAGGAAAATGGATTCTGTTGAAAACAAATGAATAAAATAAATGCAAAAGAAATTGATTTTATGAAGTTTTTCGACGGAAAACAAATTCCTTGGAAAATGGATGAATAAAATAAATGCAAAAGAAATTAATTTTGTGAAGTTTTTCGACGGAAAATAGATTCCGGAGAAGATTTTTGACGGAAAATGGATTTCGCCGAAGATTTTTGACGGAAAATGAATTCCATCGAAAATGGATGAATAAAATAAATGCAAAAGAAATTGATTTTGTGAAGTTTTTCGACGGAAAATGGATTCCGTCGAAGATTTTTGACGGAAAATGAATTCCGTCGTAAATGGATGAATAAAATAAATGCAAAAGAAATTGATTTTGTGAAGTTTTTTGACGAAAAACGGATTCCGTGGAAGATGGATGAATAAAATAAATGCAAAAGAAATTGATATTGTGAGGTTTTTCGACGAAAAATGGATTCCGTCGATGATTTTGGACGGAAAATGAATTCCGTCGAAAATGGATGAATAAAATAAATGCAAAAGAAATTGATTTTGTGAAGTTTTTTTGACGGAAAACGATTCCGTCGAAAATGGATGAATAAAATAAATGCAAAAGAAATTGATATTGTGAAGTTTTTTGACGGAAAACGGATTCCGTCAAAAATGGATGAATAAAATAAATGCAAAAGAAATTGATTTTGTGAAGTTTTCGACGGAAAATGGATTCCGTCGAAGATATTGGACAGAAAATGTATTCCGTCGAAAATGGATGAATTAAATTAATGCAAAAGAAATTTATTTTGTGAAGTTTTTTGACGGAAAACGAATTCCGTCGAAAATGGATGAATAAAATAAATGCAAAAGAAATTGATTTTGTGAAGTTTTTCAACGGAAAATGGATTCCGTCGAAGATTTTTGACGGAAAATTTTGGATGAATAAAATAAATGCAAAAGAAATTGATTTTGTGATGTTTTTTGACGAAAAACGGATTCCGTGGAAGATGGATGAATAAAATAAATGCAAAAGAAATTGATATTGTGAGGTTTTTCGACGGAAAATGGATTCCGTCGATGATTTTGGACGGAAAATGAATTCCGTCGAAAATGGATGAATAAAATAAATGCAAAAGAAATTGATTTTGTGAAGTTTTTTTGACGGAAAACGATTCCGTCGAAAATGGATGAATAAAATAAATGCAAAAGAAATTGATATTGTGAAGTTTTTCTGACGGAAAACGGATTCCGTCAAAAATGGATGAATAAAATAAATGCAAAAGAAATTGATTTTGTGAAGTTTTCGACGGAAAATGGATTCCGTCGAAGATATTGGACAGAAAATGTATTCCGTCGAAAATGGATGAATTAAATTAATGCAAAAGAAAATTATTTTGTGAAGTTTTTCGATGGAAAACGAATTCCGTCGAAAATGGATGAATAAAATAAATGCAAAAGAAATTGATTTTGTGAAGTTTTTCGACGGAAAATGGATTCCGTCGAAGATTTTTGACGGAAAATGGATGAATAAAATAAATGAAAAAGAAATTGAATTTGTGAAGTTTTTCGACGGAGAATGAATTCCGTCGAAAATGGATGAATAAGATAAATGGAAAAGAAATTCATTTTGTGAAGTTTTTTGACGGAAAACGGGTTCCGTCGAAAATGGATGAATAAAATAAATGCAAAAGAAATTGATTTTGTGTTGTTTTTCGATGGAAAATGGATTTCGTTGAAATAAGATGAATAAAATAAATGGAAAAGAAATTGATTTTGTGAAGTTTTTCGACGAAAAAGGAAATCAGTCGAAGATTTTTGACGGAAAATGAATTCCGTCGAAAACGGAAGAATAAAATAAATTAGAAAAAAATTTGATTTTGTAAAGTTTTTCGAAGGAAAATGGATTCCGTCGAAAATGGATGAATAAAATAAATGCAAAAGAAATTGATTTTGTGAAGTTTTTCAACGGAAAATGGATTCTGTCGAAGATTTTTGACGGAAAATAAATTCCGTCGAAAATGGATAAATAAAATAATTGCAAAAGAAATTAATTTTGTGAAGTTTTTTTGACGGAAAACGGTTTCCAACGAAAATGGATGAATAAAATAAATGCAAAAGAAATTGATATTGTGAAATTTTTTATGGAAAACGGATTCAGTCGAAAATGGAAGAATAAAATAAATGCAAAAGAAATTGATTTTATGAAGTTTTTCAACGATAAATGGATTCCGTCGAAGATTTTTGACGAAAAATGAATTCCATCGAAAATGGATGAATAAAATAAATGAAAAAGAAATTGATTTTGTGAAGTTTTTCGACGGAAAATGAATTCCGTCGAAAACGGATGAATAAGATAAATGGAAAAGAAATTCATTTTGTGAAGTTTTTTGATGGAAAACGGATTCCGTCGAAAATGGATGAATAAAATAAATGCAAAAGAAATTGATTTTGTGTTGTTTTGCGATGGAAAATGGAATCCGTTGAAATAAGATGAATAAAATAAATGGAAAAGAAATTGATTTTGTGAAGGTTTTCGACGAAAAAGGAAATCAGTCGAAGATTTTTGACGGAAAATGAATTCCGTCGAAAACGGATGAATAAAATAAATTGGAAAAAAATTTGATATTGTAAAGTTTTTCGAAGGAAAATGGATTCCGTCGAAAATGGATGAATAAAATAAATGCAAAAGAAATTGATTTTGTGAAGTTTTTCGACGGAAAATGGATTCTGTCGAAGATTTTGGACGGAAAATGAATTCCGTCGAAAATGGATGAATAAAATAATTGCATAAGAAATTAATTTTGTGAAGTTTATTTGACGGAAAACGGATTCCGTCGAAAATAGATGAATAAAATAAATGCAAAAGAAATTGATATTGTGAAGTTTTTTGACGGAAAATTGATTCCGTCGAAAATGGATGAAAAAAATAAATGCAAAAGAAATTTATTTTGTGAAATTTTTCGACGGAAAACGAATTCCGTCGAAAATGGAAGAATGAAATAAATGAAAAAGAAATTGATTTTGTAAAGTTTTTCGACGGAAAATGAATTCCGTCAAAAACGGATGAATAAGATAAATGGAAAATAAATTGATTTTGTTAAGTTTTTTGACGGAAAACGGATGAATAAAATAAATGCCAAAGAAATTGATTTTGTGTTGTTTTTCGATTGAAAATGGATTCCGTTGAAAACGGATGAATAAAATAAATGGAAAAGAAATTGATTTTGTGAAGTTTTTCGACGAAAAAGGAAATCAGTGGAAGATTTTTGATGGAAAATAAATTCCGTCGAAAACGGATGAATAAAATAAATTGGAAAAAAATTTGATTTTGTAAAGTTTTTTGAAGGAAAATGGATTCCGTCGAAAACGGATGAATAAAATAAATGCAAAAGAAATTGGTTTTGTGAAGTTTTTCGACGGAAAATGGATTTTGTCGAAGATTTTTGACGGAAAATTTATTCCGTTGAAAACGGATGAATAAAATAAATGCAAAAGAAATTGATTTTGTGAAGTTTTTGACCGAAAATGGATTATGTAGAATAGTTTTGATGGAAAATGGATTCCGTCGAAGATTTTTGACGGAAAATGAATTCCGTCGAAAATGGAAGAATAAAATAAATGCAAAAGAAATTAATTTTGTGAAGTTTTTTTACGGAAAACGGATTCCGTCAAAAATGGATGAATAAAATAAATGCAAAAGAAATTGATTTTGTGTTGTTTTCCGAAGGAAAATGGATTCCGTTGAAATAAGATGTATAAAATAAATGGAAAAGAAATTGATTTTGTGAAGTTTTTCGACGAAAAAGGAAATCAGTCGAAGATTTTTGACGGAAAATGAATTCCGTCGAAAACGGAAGAATAAAATAAATTAGAAAAAAAATTGATTTTGTAAAGTTTTTCGAAGGAAAACGGATGAATAAGAAGAATGCAAAAGAAATTGATTTTGTGTTGTTTTTCGAAAAAAAATGGATTCCGTTGAAAACAGATGAATAAAATAAATGCAAAAGAAATTGATTTTGTGAAGTTTTTCGACGGAAAACAAATTCCTTCGAAAATGGATGAATAAAATAAATGCAAAAGAAATTAATTTTGTGAAGTTTTTCGACGGAAAATGGATTCCGGAGAAGATTTTTGACGGAAAATGGATTTCGCCGAAGATTTTTGACGGAAAATGAATTCCATCGAAAACGGATGAATAAAATAAATGCAAAAGAAATTGATTTTGTGAAGTTTTTCGACGGAAAATGGATTCCATCGAAGATTTTTGACGGAAAATGAATTCCGTCGTAAATGGATGAATAAAATAAATGCAAAAGAAATTGATTTTGTGAAGTTTTTTGACGAAAAACGGATTCCGTGGAAGATGGATGAATAAAATAAATGCAAAAGAAATTGATATTATGAAGTTTTTCGACGAAAAATGGATTCCATCGATGATTTTGGACGGAAAATGAATTCCGTCGAAAACGGATGAATAAAATAAATGCAAAAGAAATTGATTTTGTGCAGTTTTTTTGACGGAAAACGATTCCGTCGAAAATGGATGAATAAAATAAATGCAAAAGAAATTGATATTGTGAAGTTTTTTGACGGAAAACGGATTCCGTCAAAAATGGATGAATAAAATAAATGCAAAAGAAATTGATTTTGTGAAGTTTTCGACGGAAAATGGATTCCGTCGAAGATATTGGACAGAAAATGTATTCCGTCGAAAATGGATGAATTAACTTAATGCAAAAGAAATTTATTTAGTGAAGTTTTTCGATGGAAAACGAATTCCGTCGAAAATGGATGAATAAAATAAATGCAAAAGAAATTGATTTTGTGAAGTTTTTCGACGGAAAATGGATTCCGTCGAAGATTTTTGACGGAAAATGGATTCCGTCAAAGATTTTTGACGGAAAATGAATTCCGTCGAATGAATAAAATAAATGAAAAAGAAATTGATTTTGTGAAGTTTTTCGACGGAGAATGAATTCCGTCGAAAATGGATGAATAAGATAAATGGAAAAGAAATTCATTTTGTGAAGTTTTTTTACGGAAAACGGGTTCCGTCGAAAATGGATGAATAAAATAAATGCAAAAGAAATTGATTTTGTGTTGTTTTTCGATGGAAAATGGATTTCGTTGAAATAAGATGAATAAAATAAATGGAAAAGAAATTGATTTTGTGAAGTTTTTCGACGAAAAAGGAAATCAGTCGAAGATTTTTGACGGAAAATGAATTCCGTCAAAAACGGAAGAATAAAATAAATTAGAAAAAAAATTGATTTTGTAAAGTTTTTCGAAGGAAAATGGATTCCGTCGAAAATGGATGAATAAAATAAATGCAAAAGAAATTGATTTTGTGAAGTTTTTCAACGGAAAATGGATTCTGTCAAAGATTTTTGACGGAAAATAAATTCCGTCGAAAATGGATAAATAAAATAATTGCAAAAGAAATTAATTTTGTGAAGTTTTTTTGACGGAAAACGGATTCCGACGAAAATGGATGAATAAAATAAATGCAAAAGAAATTGATATTGTGAAATTTTTTGATGGAAAACGGATTCCGTCGAAAATGGAAGAATAAAATAAATGCAAAAGAAATTGATTTTATGAAGTTTTTCAACGATAAATGGATTCCGTCGAAGATTTTTAACGAAAAATGAATTCCATCGAAAATGGATGAATAAAATAAATGAAAAAGAAATTGATTTTGTGAAGTTTTTCGACGGAAAATGAATTCCGTCGAAAACGGATGAATAAGATAAATGGAAAAGAAATTCATTTTGTGAAGTTTTTTGACGGAAAACGGATTCCGTCGAAAATGGATGAATAAAATAAATGCAAAAGAAATTGATTTTGTGTTGTTTTGCGATGGAAAATGGTGTAACAGCCCGTTGTACACCGGTATTGTTAACATTGATTATGATATTAAGCGCAGTTACAATCACAGTGATTTGGTTAATTAAATTACGGGCAAATTTTTCTTTTAACATATTCCTTTTCTTTTTCATAAATACATTTTCCGTAATCAATTAAAACCATACTATAATTGTAAATGCCATTTGCGGAATCATACCCTTTCTAACATCATAGATCATTCTTTTTAATTATTTCATTTAAACTCACCATCTTACTCTCATCTTTTACCAAGTTGTAGTCCTTTACGTTGTCTACGCGTGGTTTCAAACCACGTATCATTTGGAGTTCTACCCATCAAGTTATGCCCCTTTCTTTAAGTCAAGAAAAACCTGAATTTTCAAAAATTGCACTGTGGTAATCGATTACCAGTGGGTGGTAATCGATTACCACCTGTCAAAAATGAGGCAGTAGCCAAATTTTGACCTCCTCTGTTCTGGTAATCGATTACCAACCTTGGGTAATCGATTACCTCACATGGTAATCGATTACCAAGCCTCAGTAATCGATTACCAGTGAAGACAGTAGCCAATTTTCGTCCCCTGTTGCATGGTAATCGATTACCATGCTTGGGTAATCGATTACTATGCAGCAAAATGACAGATTACAGCTGTTTTGAGCCCCAAAAAGGGTGTGTAATCCATCCCTAACCCCTTGATACTCCACATAACACATAATCATGTCCTAATGTTGGCTCTAGGCCCTTCCATCATGCATTTTCCTTAAGTTTAACATCAATTACATCATTCTCAAATAATGGCCATTTACATGTACATATGGACCATTTTTACATCATTACACATCAAGACTTCAAGGCTATGAATGTGGCAATGGACAAGTCCCATGCTCACTCAAAATATACAGTTATCCAAGCCATGAATAAACAAACATAAACAAGACTTAGCATATGACCATGAACACTAACAAAAGCATGGAAAATGACATCATGCAATATGTTCATGACCTAAGTCTCAAAGTACTAATGGTATGCTATGTGCACTCCATAAACTCCTCCAAAAAGCCATGCAATCCAAATGCACCGCATGCCAATCCAACGTCCACTACACGGGCTTCTTGCCCGAAGCTCCTCCCGGCTCATAGTGACCTGAAATGTGGTCCCCCAAACACGGGGTGAGATATACGGATATATCTCAGTAAACCAATGGAACTAGAGGCTCTCTCCACTCCATGGCTCACTAAATGTATCAAAATGACATAATATGCTATGCAAGTAAAACAATATCACCATCCACCTGGAGGCACCCAAGAACATCCACTCATGGATTCGTGTTCAAGGACTCCATCATATAACTCCCGAGACAGTCCTGGCGCCTCTCCCATGGTTGAGACGACTCCATGGCAATACCCAACCGGAACTCCTCATGAGCCCTATCCGGCGGACGTCCCCCGCTTGGATCATCCTGATGTCGCTCCCAGAGTCAACACCATGGCATTCCAACTGGCATTCTCCCGTAGGACGAATCCAGCGGATGTCCAAACCAAACACACGTCAACTAGCCAGTGACCAAACAATTTTTCACAAAACACAAGTAATATGCATACAAGCACACAAACACACCATGTCATAACTACATCATCCAACCACAACCTTCCTCTAGGTGTGGTGGAGCTCACTAGGGATTAAACCCAAGTTCCAAGAGTTTACCTTAACACGAGCAACACCGTTCCAAACGTATGCTCCAATTCAACTTTTCTCAAATCCAACCGTGTGAGGCACCCTACAACAATCATTAAATCCAATTTACTCAAAAACTCATTTTTCATCAAAATTCCTCAAATTTTGCCTAAGTTACAAATTCATATTTTTCACCAAAAATTAACATAGCATTTCTAGCTTACAAACATGATTCTAAGGCCTTTTCATCTAATAGCATTTTTGCATTTGGGCTCTCTATCATCACACATCTAAAATCAAAGCTTTGAACACATATTCATAGATCTATGGAATCAACTATAAA